>JAQIXP010000166.1:0-33409 GCA_034700285.1 Proteroiulus fuscus | reverse complement strand
ATTTCCATTTTAATTATAATTTTTCACGCTCTTTTTTATTAAAACCAACTTGTTTCAAAGTGAGACTGTCCCTTTAACTATTATTTACTAATAATAATTTTGGAATTAAGCTTAAATGTAACATTAACGAGAAATCACAATTTCTATGTAAAACATAGGCAGTTCCATATTGCCCGATCTCAGGAATGCCTGAGTAGTAAAATCTCAGAAAATTTAGCGCCACCTGTCAGTAATGGGAGAAGAGTTCATCATTGGACTCATGCAATTCTGGCATGACTTCTTTTCTATGCAATAACGCATACAAAAAAAGATAAATGCATCCCAAAAAAAAAAGATAATATAATCTCAATAATAAAAAAATTCCAGTTTTTTTTACAATTTCAATATGGCGGACATTTTCTGAGATTTCTGAGTATAGTGTAGGCCTACACTTGGTGGCGCTAAGTCATTCACGAATTATTATAAACTTCAAAATTATTAAACTACTCATGAATAAATATCCCCCATTTTCTTCCCAATAAGCTCGCATCCTGCCTCCTCCCTCCCCCCCCCCCCCAAGTGGAAGCCTAATTTATGGATGCCCCCCCACCCCCTAAGTTAGATTTACCAAAAGGCCGGACCGCAAAGTATCACGATCGTTCAGGTCACCTGCTTTGCTACCTGGAACCCACCTTTTATTCCGTCCCAAAAAATTTACATAATTTATTCCTCCCAACACACAAATTACAGATTTGTAATAAATTAGCCAATATTTCAGAAAAATTGCATTCTGAATATTAAAAACAAGTTACAAATGGGAAATAATGTCAAGGGAGGGAACCAACAACTTTTAAAATGTTTTAAAATATTTGATTTGTCCATGGCCATGATCTGCACGAGAACTAAACACACAATAAGTAAACATAAATGATGCTAGTAAACAAAAAAAAAAATAAAAGATGGCGGCTGCATCTGCAAGCAGTATCAAGGGTAAGGGGGTAGTGGGTGGGAGGTGGAGATAGGCAGGAGGAGGAAGGAAGGTGGGGGGGGGGAGAAAGATGAAGAAAGGTGCTGAAGAAGAAGAAAACTAAGCAGCAAAAAGAAGAAATCAGGTGCCTAGTGGTGCCATTCTTGGCACAGCGCCCCCACCCACCTGTTGTTATTATACCTCCCTTGAACGGAAAGGTAAACCGGTAGGAGCGCATTTTTATTTGCTTTCTAAACTACTTAACCTCAAGCTCAAACTTTTTCCCATCATTATATTTAAGTTAAAATTAAATCACTTTTTCTGCTATAAGCCATGCAGCGTTCATTTATAACCAGGAGCACTATTATTTTTATACATTTTTCATTATAATTATATATATTTGTACATTTTATGCCCAATGTTTAGTAATAAAAAGGTATCAAACGTGTACGGGGGGGAGGGGCGTAAGGGGGGAATCATCGACTAGAATTATACCCCGATCAACCAAAGCGTGAACTGGAAAAGTAGCCATGCAATGCAGCAATCAGCATAATATATTCATCCAGCAGTTTAGATTCACTTGCCGGGTTATTTTATATATTTATTATATTTTATTATATATTTTATATAATCAAAATCAATCTCTTCTGCTTCATCTGAGTATATAGTTCACTCTTTCGTTGAATACGTTACACCATCATCAGTGAGATTTACTTACAAGTTTTACATTGTAATTTGTCAGTTTCGAAAAATTTACAGGGTGCATAAAAAACATGGCTCATTTGAGGGATGGGTGGGGGGGAAGAAACTTACAATTCATGAAATTAGGATTTATTTTATTTATACATAAATACTTTAAAAAAAATAATAAATTGTGTAATTTACCATACTATAATTAACACTGCAGCAAGTATTTGGCATAAAACTATTTAAATTTTTTGGAGTTAATTAAAAAAAACCTTCCCACCTCTTTTTGTCAACTTTTAAAGAAAGGACCCCCCCCCCTCCCCAATAGTTGACGTCATCTTTTTTAGTATCTTTTATTATTTAAATGATGACATTTTTAAATCTTGCCAGATATTAATATTAGGATATGAAAATTTAAAAGTGAACTATTACCATTTTTAATATCCAAATATAAGAAAAAAAAATGTAGGTAATTACAAGCCCAAACTTTTAACTTCAACTCAGTGATGAAAGACCTCTCACGTGACACCTTATCGGTCAACTTTTGGCAATATGACCCACCCACCTAACTGCAAACGTCATTTATGAACGACCCCATATAACTGAAAATAAGCAACCCTGCATTTGTGTCAATGTGCAATCATTTTGGCCCTCATCCTCGACCTCAACCCCTTAATAACTAAAAGCATTACCTAATAAATGCATCTCCAAAACCTACTGATGCCAAGTCTGTCGGGGTCAGACAGTGCATCCAAAATCTAGGGAATTGGGCTAACCTTTTGTGGAGAGAATTTCCCCCCAATATTCATTCACTGCACATAATATATACTTTTACAAACTATGACGCTACATTGCTAGTCAATTAATGATAATATTTCCACGGTATAAATTCAAATTCTCACACGTTTCTGCTGTCCAGTTCTGACCGAAACCGAAAACTAGGCATAAAAAAAAACTACTAAAAATGAAAATAAAAACAACAACAGCATTGAAACTAGGCCTACGGATAAATAATTTATTCAAAGCTACACATTAAATCGTCCCGTACTTGGTATCGTCGTGGTACGAGCCCACGGGGGGACAACATTTATTGAAAGCAATTACGTTTTTAGCCCGAATTCATTAATTAAGTTAGCGTGGAGTGAAAAGTTACGCAACGAAGGAAACTTTTATAATTTAATTACTCCCCAAAAAGAAAATTATAATTGTGAATAAAAGATTAATGTTGGTTGCTTTTTTTTTCTTCAAAATGGCAATCACTTATTACGAGAAGATTACATTATATAGGAAGAAAGTAGCAACCGAAGGGAGGGGGGCAAAAACGGTGCCAAAATATCAGCTGGACTCCAAACTGATATACATCACCTCATGAATAATAATGCATGGTCAGCCATAACCCTTGGCTCGTAGTACGCCAAGGGTCAAGGTGACGAATACTTATAACAGACCCCTTGCTCACTGCGCAGAACGCATGCGCCCTAAACTAATATTTACATTAAATGATTTTATTAACTAAAAATTATTTTTACTAATTAAAATTAATGGCATTTATAGTTCTACGATGCAAATTGTTTACAGTATATTGGAAAATAATAGATAATCAGTAAATATAAACCAATTTATTGTGCAACTGCTTGCAATTAACGTCATTCTAGAAGACGGGACCATGTAGGCCTACCATTTTGTTTTGTATTTATGATTAAATTTAGTAGCAAACTTTTAATTTCAAAATTTTATACCAATTTTGTATAACGTACAAAGTCTGAGGAAGTATGGACCATGAAACTGATTGCCTGTCAACAAATAATTCCAGATGAGAAAAATGCATTGAATAACGTGAGTCATGAATTCAATTTCTCTCATGTCATATTAGTCAACGCATTTTTACCAAGTGGAACTATTTTTTCACAGTTTTCTGACATCTTCTATAAGGATTATTGATGGAACTTATGACTTCTACCAGTAACAATTAAATGATGAAGTCGGTTGGATCTTCCAGTTAGCGATTTTTAATGGGAAAGTCCCACTTTGAAAGAAGTTGGTTGTTGGATGAAGAACATAAATAATTATAAAATTCGTGGAAATTCCATATACGATAAATATACGACCCAACTATTATTGACATTTACCATTTACAGTTTCATTAAGGTTAGCACCATGCATTTTATTTTCATTACTGATTTTCATTGTATATAGATCATTTTTTAGAGTATAAATCTCGAATACATTTTATAAGATCCTTTCCGGGTATGTAACCTGCATGGAGAACCACGATACATAAAACTGCTTACGTGAAATAAAATACAGAAACGTGGGATAAAACAATATGCCTTTGATATAAGGTGAGTATGTTGTTAATAGAGTCCCAATTTGATACAACATTATAACATACACAATGTCGTAAAAAATGCTTATGTTATCCGGCACATTTTTCTCACATTTCCTTATTTAATTACTGTACTTGCAAATGGTTTTAGTTATCGGTCTCCCACTGACAAGTGAGTCATGGGCATCTAACGTTGCGTCCAAAATTACTATATAAAAATTAATGAAGGTGGAATTCAGAAAATAAATAGTAAAATGGCGCCAGCCATTGCATTGCTGGATGATAAATGTTACAGAAATGCATAGTTTAAAGGGAAAGTCCCACTTTCAAAAAAGTGGATTGCAGGAGGCACATGCAGCTTGAAAAATTACAAAATTCGTGGAAATTCCAATTGGCTTTGAGCCTACCAATCATTAACCACATATGTCCCGAATAAGAGTGAGTGCACAGTAGAAAAAAAATGCAAAGCTCAAGTTTGCGCCATTTTACTGACCATGTGCAGCGCCCTCTTCTGGATAAAAGGCATCAGCTCTCGTGAAACACATAGATGTGCATGTCCTAGAGGGAACCACCAACTTTCAGTGTCCACTGATAAGAATCTAAGGGAAAATGGCGCCTAACATGTATTTGACAAGTACGTCGTGATTTCTGCAATATGAAGACTCTGCTGCTAGGCTATTATAATTTTCATATCTACCTATACATACTCTGTGTCTCACCTCAAGATTAATAGTCTATTGCATTTGCAAGCATGCTTTTCCCTTGCCGGTGTATGGAAAAACATGCTAGCAGAAGATTAATCTTAGGGCGGGACAGAGTCAGTGTGTACAATTTAAATATTGCTTGCTACAAAGTGGGACTTTCCCTTTAAAACATGGATTACTTTGAAGTTACCGGTACCCTGTATATTGTGCCTTAAAATGCCACACTGTCCTGAAGAAATTGTTCTTCCAAAATGGGGCTCAGTGCACGTGCATATTCCAGGCAATAACATGCAATTGGCACGTGCTTTGAGCCCCATTTTAGAACAACAATTTCTTCAGGACAGTGTGGCTTAAAGCTTACAAGCAAAATTATGGACTATGGAGTGGGGAGTGCAAAAACTCTTTTAACTCTCAGAGATTGCAAATTCCTCCATAACCATATCCCCCACCCCGACGGCATTTATTTGTTACATTTCTGCATATACCCCAGGTGCTTTTTATAACAATAAAATTGTGTGATCATAGGCCTATGAGATGTCTAGAATAACATACACATTTCACCCCTTATAAGTAGGCCTACGAACTCAGCTCAAGTTCCTTGGACGTAAAGAAACTGCAATTAAGCAGTTGAATGCGATATAAGAGTTGAACCTACCTCCTTCAAAAGTAAATATAATATTCATTAATTAAAATTCGGGATGGTATTTTTCTTCAAGAGAGATAAAATGAAACGAGAATTCCTAGAATCCGTACAAGGCGGCCTCCAGCACGACAAAAACGAACAGTAAGTGCCAAGGCTAGAGCGCTCCACCTAGCCACAATCGAGCCAACTATAACCATGGGCATCATCAGCATCGGATTTCCTTGATGAAGGCCCAATAACAAGGCTAGCTGGGGTCAAGGTTAATTAGGATGGGGTAAAGTAAATACATTCAGCCCTTGACCCAACATCTTTTTCCTCTAAGCATTATAGATGACCCTTCAAATTGCTTTTACGGGTGTCGCATTAATTTAAATGACTGTCCAGTATGAAATAAGTAATTTAATGAAACTGAGCAATAATTGTCAACAGATGCCATGGCCCACACCAATTTAACATTGCTTATAAATAAAAATTTATTGAAGGTGTCCAAAATGCACAGGTTAGGAAGGCCTCGTAGCACATCAAATGGGACTAGCCACATTTCGATGCTACTTTCTTTCTTAAAAAAAACTTCAAATAATATTTTTTGTCTTGTAATTACAACATGGGTCATATGCTAGGTTTGGTTCTTCCAATCTCTCCCAAATTAATGAGTTAAAAGACCAAATAACCCACAAGATATTTAAAGGGAAAGTCCCACTTTGTAACAAGTGCTATTTAAGTTGTACTCACTTAGATATATGAATGGCTGTGACAATAATAATTGCAGCAAAATTTCCATATTGAAGAAATCACTGAGTTTGCCAAACTACACAGGGTTCTCACCAATTTCTGTGGGAGAGCAGCAGTGCATTCATACTTTAGAGATAAAGTTGTATTATTTTATCACAAGCCTACATTCATTTCTGGCCATTAGGTAAAACTATAGGCCTACCTGCAAATATTTGCAAAAACAAATAAAAACCACTTTTGTTTGATAACAACAAACCCACGTGGATGCGCATTCATTAGTAATTTAAAATTTTAATATTAAACTGAAGCGTCATAACATTAATTTTGCAAAAAAATGAACTTTCAGTTTTTTTCCCAATGCCATATGCATTTAAACTTTGATCTAAAATATGATGTAAAGCAATATCTAATAATGTAAAGCACATTTCACTTTCAACTTAGCTATCGCATTGCTAGGTGAAGCATCAGACAGCATATTTTTCATTCACATTTCAAGTGAAAAACTGCAAATTCAGCTTAAATTGACAAAAACACCTGTAACAATTCCAATCTACCCACTCTACATAATATTACCAAGGAACCTTCCATTGTAACATTGTTAAAGGAAAAAGAAATGTTGGAAAATTCAGAAGTTTCATGTGAAACGTTAAGCCAAGACGAGGCTGGAATATCCGAGAGTGACATTACGGTCCAATTTTCACCCAATTTCAATCGACTGATTGATCCAGATATTGAAAAAATGCTGGATCTAATTTGGGAGAGCCGCCTGAGGCAAAACGCCCACCTATTCGACGGATCGAAATTTCGGCTGCACCAAATCCTGCCTTCGGACGGTACTTCGAAGCCGGTCTTTCGCATGGGCTTGACCACCTACCGAGAATACCTGGGGACCAACTGCAGCGATAAAGCTGGAGAGATCCAGGAGATGGGCCTGAAGCTGCACGGGAATGCCCAGGCGTATATGGCTGACCCCCTGGGCGTTGGGACCCTTCTCATAACCAGCGACGAAAAATTTGTCCTTCTCAGACGAAGTAGCATCTGCGCCGAAGCCCAAGGAATGCTAGATGGTCCAGGAGGTCACCCAGAACCACAGGCAAGAAACATAATGCTTGGTCAATCGTAACCCTTGGCACAAAGTACCTGGTAGACCAATTTCTTTTAAAGCTATACACTCTATTCACAACAAATAACAAATTAAATTGGGTCACAATAAGCCAAGGGTTAGCCTTTGTAGGCCTATCGTTATTTTGGAATTTTTGCATCAGAGGGGGGCTCAGTTAGGCCCACTGACTTTCATGTTGTTTGCAAATAATACTGTGAATTTTCAGGAAATTCCTGGCATATTTTCTTCAAATTATGCCGACATTGACCCTACGTTAATTGCTAAGGAGATATTCGACTCAATTTTACGTGAAGTTTCTGACGAAGTGAACATTCCCAAGAATAAATTGAACGAATCTCGCCTTTTGGGCATAGTCAAGAACAACATAACGGGAGGAAGGAGAAGTGCCTTATTTGTTGTCAGGTATCTGCAGTTTGAATCGTTTGTAATACCGCTAATTGTAATAATACGATAAAATATAAGACTTACTGTTGTTTAAATATTCACAGATGTCAATTAACTTCGTCGGAAATTCGGAATTCTTTCAATTTGGGAACTCATCCAGAAGCCTACGAATCGACCGCCATTTACTTCTTCAGTGAAGAAGAGTTACTAACCACAGCGCCTTCTCACGAATTCGCGCCATCTATGCAAGGCCTTCTGAAACTTTACTTCCATTTAAAAAACAAAGGCCAATAATTACAAAATGAAAATAATTAATTTAATAAATTAAAACTAAAGAATAAATTATCTGTAATAATATTAGAAAATAATTATATTTACCAGAAACAAAACCTAATGCAATATTTGCTTTCCTACAGAGCTGCAAAATTTGTAAAACAAAAATTAATTAAAAAGCTGACAAAAATAAATAATAAAACTGAAAATACTTTACCATATTTTGTGTAATTCCAACGCTTTGCAGCGGTACAAGTGCCAGAAATAGCTCCCCAATACAACAGCTTTCTTAAAGAATTGTGCACAATAATTTTTGCAAATATGATAAATTTTACAATTTAACTATTTCCAGTGCATGTAAATACGTAGGTTAACTAAAACTTATAAATATTCAATTTGACGAAATCTCCTAAATGTTATTTGCGCAATTTTGCAAAAAAAAAAAAAAAAAAAATTATGGGAAATAAATTATCTAAAATACTTTTGCCATGTGGTTGTTTGCAGAAAAATGCAAACATTTTTACAATAAAATTACAGTGGTGGTAGTTGTTAGATTAACAGATCCAAAAACAAAAAATTATTGAAACGGATTCGATCCATTCTAAATGATTTAAAAAGACTTTACGACTAAAAATAAAAACGCTATACAAAAGTAAATCAAAATTACATTCAAACAGTGAATTTATGCAAAACTAACCAACAAACAAAACAATTCATCTTGATTGCATGGTTACATCCTAACCGAATTAATCAGGAGTGACAAAATACTAATAAATAACGAAAAGATGGGATTTTAAAACAAGACAAAACAATTTAATACTTAATTCTGCAACAGCTGTCAGCTTCAATATTAAGGTGCAACACTACAAATGTGTTGCTAAAGGAGAAAATCCAGACTTTAAAACCGTCACATCAAAAAGCTCATTAGGCAGTAGTTTACGAAGTTTTAAGGTTTAAAAAAAAACCAGATTTCATAAGATTGACAAAAAATCCTTTCTACAAACTGCAGAAGCAATTTAAGTGCTTAAACAATCACATAACCCAATTTGCACTATTCGGTTACACCCAACAGCAAAATAACACTACCAATGACCGTGCAATTAACGATAATGAAAAGAAATATTTACAAAATAAAAATCCATAATTCCAGACCAACGCTTACTTTTCGTTTTAGACGCAATTCTTGATCGTAATTCGATTTATTATATACCACCGCAGCACCTACAAATCATCCAAAAATATTCATTATTCCTGTAGAAATCCTGACCGACAGGTGTTGGTTTTAAAATTAAATTTTTGGGGGGAAAAATTCCACTTAGCACACCTTGGCCTCCCGTGCTAAATTTTTACATCAAAAAAAGCCCCTGCCCAATCTCCCATTTTCCAAATCCATGAACCGTGCGCAAACTATAAGCGTGGATCATTTAAGCATTTAAGCTTCAGTATATTTTGTACCCACCGGTGGCCAACCAAAGGCAACGAATTGGAAAATTGTGACAATTTGGAAATGGGGAGTGGCTAGGTTTGGGCTATTTGGGCAAGTGAACAAATGGCTATATTGAAACCGAGAAAAAGAATGGCATAAATATCCCACTAGTGACTACCGGCTATCACAAGTCAATGGATCAAGTCAATGGATCAAGTCACGCCGTTCTTTTGCTCGGTTTCAGTAGAATTAGTACTGAGATTGAGGCCGATAGATCCGGAGCGCTTCCACATCCATCACCAGCCTAACAAACGGATCTCCTTCCATCATCATTTACGAAGACTGAGACCGCAGCCATACGATAAATAAAGTGAACCAAGCAACTAATCGACGAAAGCTTCACGCAGAGTGGCAACACTTAAAAGAGGGTACCTCCCGTATTTCCGTATTAAAATGAACTGAACCACCGGGTGGTGCTGGGGTTGGGTACACCTATTTATAGCCTTAGCACCAATTCACACCGATCAGCCTTCTTTTCTTCTGCGTCACTTTCCGCTGCTGCACTTCACATATTCAACACTGCCATAGTTATCTTTAACCACAACTAGCGTGCGCGTACGCCCGCGTATTAACGCCACACCACCCCCAGTCGCTTTTCTCCCTTGAGTTTATCTCGATTGAGCTTCTAATATTATATAAATTACAGCGAGAAGCGAGCAGAAGTGCGACCACTATCACGCTTCTTCTTCCACCCCTTTCGGACCATTGCTCCTCTCTTCCATCGACGAAGAGTCCACACTATTCTCGTCCTCATCATAAGGCATATCTGTCTCCATCGCCTCATCTTCCCCGCTTTCGGGTATTTCCCCCTCTTCTTCTTCCTCCTCGTCCTCCTCCTCCTCCTCTTCTTCCTCCTCGTCCTCCTCCTCCTCCTCTTCTTCCTCCTCCTCCCCCACTTCTTCCTCCTCTTCCTCCTCCCCCTCCCCCTCCTCATCCTCTTTCACTTCTTCTTCCATCGAGTTGATGGAGCTACTTTCCTCATCCCCTTCGCTCTTCTTCACCTTTTCCTCGTCATCCTCGGCCTGCTGCAATCGACGCCACCTCTTCCGCTTGGCATGGGTGCCGTTCACCATGTGGCTCACCTCCGTCGTGGCCATATTCAGCTTGAGCTCGTTCACGCGTTCCTCGAAAAGTTTCCCGAGCCTGTAGGCTGCCTGGTACTGGATGCTGTTGACCGGATTGTACAGGATGCAATTCTGGAAGATGAGGAACACGTCCGAAACGTATTCCTTGTTGTTTTGATAAGCCATGGCGTTCAGCTTGGACCGCATCGTTCCAAAATCCATCGGGCGCTTTACCACTTCGTGGTACATTGGTAACTGGAAATAACGATGATTCCTTTTGAAATCGACTACAACGTCATTTCGATTTTTCGTAAAAATCGGTGCGTCGATAATGCCCTTACCTCTTTTTTTCCAACGGGTCTCATGAAGGGCCAGCTGTCCTCGTTCCTCACCAATTCGGTCAAGAGCTGGTCGCACGTTTTAAAATCGAGGGGCACGTCCATCGAAGCTCCTCTACGGCTTGGAGGTGTCAGCCTTTTCCTCAATCCATAATATTCTTATTAAAACACAAAAATAAAATTAATCAATTTTACTCACTAAACATGTGTCCACAGAAATGAACAAATGCTTAATATAAAACCTATAGACCTACCCTCGTCTGATATTTCTTTTTGATGGGTGCGTGGCGTCCGCTTTCTTGTCGTCGTCCCCGTATCCCACTCGTCCTCGTCGAAGAGACTGGAATGTTTATCTGAAGAATTATGGACGAGGCTTTAAATAAAAGTGGGGCGGAGTCCTAATCTGCTATCAAATTAACGGCGGCCATTCATTACCATATTTTATGCCACGGCCGGCATTTCTGCTGGACCGCCTGGGGGAGATCTCTTCCTTTGGTACGCCAGAGCGGTTCCTTTTCTGGCGCCTTTGCTGGGGTTGCTTTTGTTCCTCTTTGAATAATTTTGTGTATTCTAGAGAAGACACGATATCATCCATCTTTCATTCGCCAAGGAATTCCACCTGGGATAATCACAATGAGCTTACTTTGCAACTTAATTGTTGGCCGACTCTTCTTCGCAGCCGGTTTGTACTCGCAGCACTTCGGGCAGTCCCAGATACCTCGCGGCACCCTGCGCAACGGCGGATCGATGCACTCCAGGTGGTATGACAGCGGGCAGTGATCGCAGCAGATGAGGTGGCCGCCCTTCTCGCAACCTTCGCAAAAGTCATTGTTCACAATTTTATCGTCTGAACAGGAGCCTTCACTATCGCTGCCCGAATCGCTATGAGAGAAATCTAAGTTAAGAATAAAAGTAGTGCAAAACCATACATTTATTTAAAAGATCGTCTGCTTGCCTCTCCTCCTGCTTTTGTCGACGTGAGCGTGTAGCACGGTATGGCTCGTCACTATCACCGTCTACTTCCTCTTCAGGTTCTTCATCTTCCTCCTCTTTCTCACTTTCCTCTTCTTCTTCAACTTCCTCCTCCTCCTCTTCTTCATCTTCCAATTCCTCTTCCATTTGCCGCTTTCTGGACTTTCGAGGGGCTTTTTCCTTGGGACTGCAATCCTGGCATAGCCATTCTCCTTCAGGAATTTCCTGTGGAAGAGCAAGAATTTTGTGATTGTACACGGGCATAGGTGTGAATAAATATTCCCGGGGTTGCAGCTTCACAAAACTGGCTCGTCATCTCCCAGTTTACCTTCAGAGGTGGTTTAAGGCAATACATGTGGTGGCCACGATCACAGCCGTCACACAGCAACATGTGCTCGGCATCCTTCTTGCGTCGACAGATGCGGCAGCGTGCATTGAGCGCCGACCTCGACCAAGCCACGCACTTTTCCAGCGTGGCAAGGTGGACGAAAAGTTGCGAAAGACTGGTGCTGGACATGAGGGAGTCCTCCCAACGCTCGGCATAAGATTTATGCCGAGAATTTGTGGACGGGAAATCGCCTTCTTTGTCGGGAACTACAGCAAAAATGCAAAAAAAAATAAAATAAAAAAGGAATAGGCTGGTGAAAAAATAATAAATTCTACTTCTAAATTGATTCTTACCAAGAGGCGCAATTAAATATTTAACTTCAATGCCTTGATAGATTTGAAGTAAGGCAGATGCCATTTCCTTAATCACTACTGTTTGAGATGTAGCGGAATCTGGTGGATCGACTTTAATCGCAGACGCATTCACAGAAGGATGATCAATTCCATTCATTAGTTTTGCACTATTAACAAATTTGATAAAAGCAATTCAGGCATGACATAAAGGAAAAAAAAAAGAACTCATTGGTTCAAAGTATAGGGCTTTCGGGAGATATTCTTCAGCTAATATCTGACTTTGATAAGATATCTTCCCAGAAAATATTAAGGCTCCATAGGGAATTTAGCCATAATAACTCATTCTAATTTTTTCTTTATCTTAATAAGGTGAAGCAACACACTTTTTCAGTTTAAATAAGTTTTCATTTTTTTTTGAATTTATATTAGGAAGCGACGAATTTTAATTAGTAGGCCTATTCCAGTTAGTACTGGTAGTATTTTGATCCTATATGCCCTTAGAACAATTTTTTGTCCCAGTAATTTATGGTCCAATAGCCCCAACTTAAGAGTCAAACAACCAAAAATAGGAGAAGTATAACATTGGAATGTAAGAAAATATAATTAATGGAAAAAATAAAAGCATTGGTAGTTATTGAACTGCTATCCATGAACTATGTCTTCAAATCTAAGAAAGGTCTTGGGATGAAGTTAAACGTAGATCACATCTTTATTTTTAAGTTTTCTCTAACTTTCCAGGCCATAGGAAAAAGGTATCCAGACAATTATATCGCCGACAAGCTTCTAGCTCATAAACTATCTCGCCACACATCATATCACTGTTTAAAATTTTTGATTCTCGGAAGTCAATAAGGTTTGAAACAACGGTGATAAATGCTTTTTGTGTTGAATTTCCTGGCGTAACTTATCGATCGTGTTTCTTCCATTTCAATCTGTGCATTTATCGCCCAATTCAAGCTGACGGAATACGGCAAAAGTATGAAAACGATCGTGACATTACACTAAAAAATACGCCAGTTATCAGCTCTAGCAGTTTTGCAGCCGCAAGATCTTATCGAAGCGTTTGATTAATTAAGTGATGATGGAAACTTTCCTGCAGAGGCTTAACCAGTGCTCGATTACATGCACCCTCAGCGAAAAAAATTAGTCGTGGCATAGTTTAGAATCACTATTCAATTCTGTAACTGCTTATTTCATTCAGTTCGCGATGGTTTACCAAAAACCAATAATTATAATTTGGTCGAAGGTTGGCACAATAGCTCCAGGTAAACATTTGGTGTGCACCATCCTACCATCGGAAAATTTATCAAAAATCTGCAACATGAGCAAAGCTTAAACAAAACCAAAATTAAGCCGTATATTGCTGACCAGCAACCTCCAGTAGACAATAGGTGAATCAGAACTGCGCTCAAAGAGTTAGATTTGCTCGATTATTTTGAGAGGACGCATAACTATAACTTTTAACTTTTTGAATACATAAAAGCTACATTTTAAATTGTCTAATTTTTCATGCTCATTTTTAAAGTTTGTTTTTTTGCATTCTTGCATTAGGCCTATCATCTGGACAATTGCGCGATATAATGAGTGGAGAGATATTTTACAAGCGAGAATTTTGCAGACGATATAGTAATATCGCTAGATAATATATGACGAGATATTGTTAATAAACCCATTGGAAACCCAGATGAGTTATTCAGCCACTACCGCAATACTTGACAATTCTATAAATGTTCTAAAATCAAGCAATTCAAATACCTCAACAAAAATGAGTCAACCCGTCTTTCTTTTCCTTTCAAATATAAACACAACAATCCACACTACTACTCAAAATTAAAAAAAATTGAATGCCTACCTGCCAATGGCGATCTGACCATTCCTGGCCTCCTTGGTGCCCCACTTCAAATCCTCACTCTGTCGATCGTACGTGTGCTGCAGGATGGCCTCACGCCATGCTGTCCTATCCTTCACCTTGAGGGAACCAAGGCCGCCCGCATAGATCTTCTCTTCCATCTCCAAGATAGAGTCGCGGAAAGTCAGCTCCAGGAAATCGTCCATGGAGGTACCGTCCGGATAGACGGCAGTGGTGGGCTGAAGCCGATTAGACTTCCTCACCTCCTGCTCTTTGGGCATGTCCAAATTGTTTGATTCCAGCGAGGTATTCAGCTTGGAGACTGGGCACCTACCGACCGACTGTACAACCTTTCTCTTTTCGGCCACCAGAATCTCCTTCAGACAACCCTCGCGGAAGCCCCTAGGGTTCAGGGACGCGATCAGGGATTCCACGTGTCCGACCGTCGGATAGAACCCCCACCTGATGCAGGTTCGGCATCCGTGCACATCACAAGAATCACCCTGGCTATTACACATGCCAAAGATCGTCGACTTCACCTCGGTCTCCTCGCCGTTCACCAGCTCGGATTTAACGCCGTTGACCAGACCACTTACTTTCGGGGTGCCAGAATCGATGATGCCATTCATCGTTGGGTGATTGTCACTCAGGAGCTTGTGATTTCGATGCCCGCAGTTCTGACTCTGGCAGATTTGGCCATTGGCCTCATTCTCTTTGTCGCTGGCATTGTGGCATTGACCGCCGCCACTATTTCTCTGTCTGGCCATGTTAATAGAATTGTTGAAAGACATATATGGATTTGAGTTGGGGTTATAGGGTGTGGGATGCGGCAGGCACGTGCCCACCTCCTTCTCATCATCTTCAATGAACAGACCAGGTAAGGCATTGAACATCCAAAAGCGACGATATGCCCGGTCCCTTCCTAGTGGAAACATGGCCCCTCGATTGAGGTGTTTGGCCACAATATCCAACAGTTCCTTTTCCTTTTTCAGGAATTCCTGTTTCAGCTTGCTTTCCAGAGTGGCTTGCCTCTCCTCCTCCAGGCGCAATTCTTCCTCTAGCCGTTTCTTCTCCTTCTCGACGGACAACTTGGATTTCTCGTTCTTTCCGTCCTTCGACTCCTGGGTCAAGGCATCGACATTGCTTGCTGCCTTGGCTCGCTGTTCCATCTTTTTCTTAAATCTAGAAAATTACATCCATTTAAAAAGCAAAATAATCCTAAATAGATTTCCGCCAAAATATAGTACGCTGCACAATAACCATCCTCCAATAGCTTGACTATTTTTATATTTCTATTCATTATTTGAACTAATAAATAAAATTGGATTTTTAAGTGCAGTCTAACAATGGAGATAACACTTACCTCAGTGCAGCCTCCTCCCTCTCTCGTCTCTGCTCCGCCCACTGCATCATTCGCAGGTCTTGTTTGGCCACTCTTAATTTTTCCAAACGCTCCTCAATTTCGTCTCGCAAAGAATAGTGTGCCAACAGCTGATTGGTAAGGGCGGTGAGTACTTTCAATTTGTTTCCTGATCATACCAAATAAATTTTTGTATAAATTTATCAGATTTTTAGTCATCGACTCTCAGCATGAGCTTACCTGGAGAAATGTCAAACACCGTCTGCTTAGCAAGAGAACAAAGAAGAGCCGGGTCCTCCAATCTCAACAGGAGCCCAGGGTCGCTGTAGGGTGAATAATCCATGGTCATATTACGAGACCCAGAAATCAGCAGGTGGAGTCTGAGTACTTCAGTCAGAGTGAAAGCGTCCAAAGTCATCTTACGAAGGGAGCCTTCCAAAAAAAAAAAAAGTGACCTCCAAATAAATGATCCGCTGCAATAAATGTAAACCCTGCCCGAATTCCAATATTCATATAATGCAGCTGCACATTCTGCTCACCATGATAATAGGCAAGCCAGCTTGCAGTAGTCCTCGCTGCACTTGCAGCTTGCACTGCATCGATCCTAGAATGCTCCATCTCCAATATATTGACGGCAGCGTGAGACACCCACGCGTTCTTCCTATCCTCTTTTTCGACTTCCTCCTCTTCCTCTTGGAAGGCAAAAATGGCCCTCAGTAGCATCTGCAAAAGATCGTTGAGTGGACCCTGGACGTCCTTCTCGACAAGAGCCTTTTCCAACAAATCAAGGGTGAATCCGTTAGGAAAGCTATCCTTGGTAGACAGCTGCTCAGAGAAATTGTGGACGAACTCCAGCACCATCACTGCATCGCCAAAACACTCGTTTGGAATGGGGCATGCAATGGGAACAGGAGGAGGAAGATCCTAAAAGGAATGACAATATGATAAAATTATTATGACTAAAGTTTAAAAAATAACAACATTTCCTCCCAAACAATACTGTATTATAATGCTTTGGTTCCCGTACCAGGCAACGAGTCTGCAAGGAGGGACTATCGAAAACCATGTGAAGGTTAGTCAAGACAACCAAACATGGTACTCAAAAACATTTTCTGATATTTCAGGCAGGAAGGTTAAAAACTAAGCCATCGCAGCTCGGTGCCAAAGTTATTTTGACTTACCACTAAATCATCGCATTCGAGATCATCCCTTGGCTTCTGCCATTCGCGTAAGCATTCGGCCATAATTCGCCGTTCCTCCCTGAGCTTTTCCCGCTCCTAAAATTGAGAAGCCCCCGATTTATGTTTGCTTTGCACAGTAAATAATTTGAAGAAAAGAATTCCACTGGAATACATTGAAAAGGCCATTTACCTTATCTCTTTCCTCCTTTTTCTTTTTCCTTTCCTCCTCAATTTTAAGCTTCTGCTCTTCCTTCGCTTTCAACCGATCCTCTAATATCTGCTGGGCTTCTTTCAGGGCAAGTGCTTCTTTTTCTTTTGTCGACAGTTTCTTCTTCTTAGAATGAGTCTTCTCAGATTTATCGCTACCTATAAACCAAGCTTCCTTATTTTACATAACACGAAATTATAAAAGATAAATCAGCTCATTATAATTACACCATTTGAACCTTTGCTTTTTGAAGATGACTTGGAGTCGTGTCTTTTTTTATCGCCATCCTTGCTTTTCGACTTAGATCCCCCACCATTATTTGACGGTGAAACGGAGCTTGGCTTTCGCTTACTAGCAAGAGTTTCTAAGTTTGGCTTGCTGCCAGCGTAAATGTCACTGAATTTCATTTCATTGATGTTATATTTCTCTATGTATTTATCCTGTAAAATATAGGCAAAATTAAATAGAAAATCCTAAAAAAGGTCAAAGACAATGCAGTCAAAGCCAATGGCACTCACCTTCAACAGCCACTGACCACCACGCAACTCACAGGTATGTTTTAGAAACAATCTATTTTTCTCCCTTGAATAAACTCCCTTTTTACGCCTAACAAACCAAATATATTAACAATTAGAATGATCGGACGAAATGATAATATTATGAATTCTGTAAAAATGCAGCGTAACTCACAGGATGTCGTCCGCGGTTAGTACGTGCAGCGATCGATCGGGATCCTCACAATCACACACTTGATAGCGACACTGCGCCGGATCTAACTCCACATTGCCATTACCAGATTTCTCATCTTCGCTGAATGGGACATCAGAAAAGGTTACCAAACTTCCTAAACTTTCATAATTTCTAACAAGATGTGCATAAAAATCTTTAAAAAATGCATTACTCGGATTTCAAAATATCGGCTGAATTTCCATTCAAGCTGCTGGTCGATCCTTTCCTTTTTCCAGTTGACTGCGGGGGCAACACTTTCACTACCTTACAGCATCGTCTACATCAAATAACATCGATGTTAACTTGCACTCGGCACCAAATTTACGAAATAAGCAGCCGCCGTGGCCTACCTGTCTCCATCTATGGCTGCCTCAACCTCCTCTCCCACGAAGAAGCGGTCCTTAACAAAATGAAAGACGTCATCGCAAAGATCGCTCAGTCTGCCACACTTTGTGAGGCGAGCCAAGTAAAGCAGTGTTCTTTTCAAAGCAACTGGTATGGCCGCCAGGCTATTGCGGGCCCTTTCCTCCGACTCGATAGCTTCCAAGTAAGTCAGCGACGGTCTTCCAGTCAGCTGGCAAGTCCATACGAGACTGTTGCACAAGATGACTCTCTCGAAAAATGTACTAGTGAAAGCATTAAAAAAGAGGAGACGAAAAATTACAACCTCAAGTTTGCATTGTTTAAAAATGTTGCCAGTGAAATGTAATATCTAGTCTACCTGATTTAAAGATACCAGCATATTATATGTATAAAAAAGGGTGGTCACATCATTTTTGAACGTGGGTTGTAATGCTATCTTTGGTGATTTTGGCTTTCTCTTCATCCCCCCCCCCCTCAGCCTTTGAAAATGGTTCAAAATGTTGCATTTGTTAAATGTGACATTTTAGGTGAGGTAGAATTTTACGGGCAACGCAACTAAATGGATCTTAAACGCCCAACTGCAGACAGCGTAGTGCAATGCCTGCAGGCATTGAGGAAAGCAAAGGAGAAGTTAGTAAGAAGGGAAGGAATGCAGTTGTGGCCGGATTTTAGTGGTACTGCCTCAGCATTTGCCTGGAGGGACCATGAAAAACCACGAAAACTATAGTCAGAAGGCAGCCGACTTTGGGAAGAGAACCCAAGTCTCCCGAGTGACTGGCAGGAGTGCTAACCACTCACAAAGTCAGCCAACCCAGCTCGGTCATTCCACATGGAGGGGGGTAACGACTGCTCCCCCTCACCTCACCCCCCTACCCGCAATACCATAACCACTTATGATGAGAAATAAAATGCTAATAAATTAGAACTGGTAGTATTTATAAACAAGTCCTAACATATAAAATTTTTGGAATTACTTCCATTTGGAGATTTTTAAGGACTATCCATCTGTATATTGTCTGTAGCTTGAGCTCATCCCTGCACTGTGATAGATTTTGCTACCGCGTTTTCAAAACCTAGCTGCTTGCTAGTGAGAGCATTCCAAATGGGATGAACTCCTTTACAACAAATGGAATAGGTCATTGAGTGGTTATGAGGGTAGACGAGGTAGTCGATGGTTTTAAGCATGTCTCAGTTATGCGTAGCATGAATGCATGTCTTCCTTGCACAGTTAGGCTTAGAGCCAACATTAATGTGATAGAGATTGAGATTAAAAATACTCATTAGGTCATCGCTAAATTTTCCTTCAATTCAAAACAAAAGCTCTTATGAAACCAAACATTTGTCGAAACTAGTAATAGATCACAACGCACACAAAAATATTGGGGAATAGGTTTCACGAATATACCATCAGGCATTAGGCATAAAAACAAATGTCCTATTTATCAATCGAAAATTAAAAAGGCCTACCAGGTATGGGAAAACATGCAG
This sequence comes from Proteroiulus fuscus, assembly GCA_034700285.1. NCBI lineage: Eukaryota > Metazoa > Arthropoda > Diplopoda > Julida > Blaniulidae > Proteroiulus > Proteroiulus fuscus. Next base: position 13,872 of record JAQIXP010000166.1, on the reverse strand, counting down.
GTAAAAGAGCTGAGAACAGTCATTAATTTAGTTCATTCCAAATGGCCTTTGGTGAATCTATATATAGGTTTTCTTTGGTACAATGCTTGTCACTAGTTGAACATTTCAACTAAATATAGCATTACATGCCAGTATGTCGATATTAAAAGTCTTTATTTTAAAGAAAATAAAGTCGCACAATAAAGGGAAACTTAAATGTATGCAAGAATCAGCTTGGGGCCAGTTTGTTAGCTAAAATGAACACGTGATATTGGTGGCACGTGTGTTAATAAATACGAGGACGAGCTTGGGCCTATATGAATAATCTTATCCGAGATTAAAAGCATGAGGACAATGGCAAACCCCGAAAATTGTTTAAAGTCAGCCACGACCGCATTTACTTACTCCTTTCATTCCACAAAGTCTTTAATGGCTCGTAGACTGAGATGAAAACAAGCAAACTACGATCAAGGCATCCCTATTGCAAGGTAGCACCTTACAGGTGTGTGAATCATAAAATGTATTAGAACGAGTACCTCTATCAAATGATGAATAATAATTTTTTATCCTAGGCAGCATCATAGCAAACCCGGGGTTGATACTCAAGCAGAAGCCCCTAAAATTCCCTTAAATTTGTGCTTGAAACTTAGCAAGAACCAGTAGAAGGTTCAGAGGCTTGTGTCAGACTACTGAATCTGAACGACAATTGGGCAACCTTTTGCGCACTTGAGTCTGCTGAAGGTGCGAGGCACCAAAATTTCAGGCCCCCCATTCCAGAGCGTTAAAGTGAAGCCTGGGGCAAACCATCTTCCCCCCCCCCCCACCCCACCCCCTTCCCGATCTTATGCCTATGCTAATTTACTTTCTTTCAATGCAGGTCATTTTTAAAGGTTTCACAAACAACTATACTGAAACTGAGCAAAAGAACGGCGTAGATATCCCACTACTGGTCATCACAAGTAGTGGGATATTTCCCCCATTTTTTTGCTCGGTTTCAGTATACCAGCCTGTCATTCGAGTGATCCGGGTATAACTTACAATGGTGATTGTAGTTTCCCATAGTTCCTCCTTTGCAGGACATTTCCAATCTAATAGGGAATCTCAGTTAGTCAAGAAGTGATAAATGGTTGCGTTTATCTGATATAACCATTGCTATACTCATCGACACCTTAACAAAAAACCCACTTACTGTGAGTGGAACGCGCATGAATACATAATTGGAATTGTTTTAGAAGGTTTAAGGAATGATATGCGAATACAACAATCAGGGGTTCCTTACCTTTCATTTGTGCTATCTTTGCCATTATTTTTAGTGATGCACTAGCAGAACTACTTTGAGTTGAAGTAACAAAACACGGTGAGTGGGTTTTTCGTTAGGGTATCGATGAGTATAGCCATCAAGGAAATAGTCAATGGAGTCAAATATTTTTTGTTTTGAATGCAACAGGCAACAGATCAATGCCTGCAGGCCTTGGACTGAAGGTAGCAATGAGTTAATCTAAGAATGGAAGGAATGCAGTTGTGGCAGACAGTAAAAAAAAAAACCATGTAAAACTAAAAGTCACGGCAGCCAACCTTGGGCATTGAGCCCACGATCTCTCAAATATGAGTCCCAGGGGCGGATACAGGATTTTGCTAAGGGGGGATTAGGAAACAATCACAGGTTACAGCTTTGGGGAGATCAATTTTCTCTGGATACCGGGCGGCCATTTTTCCTGGCTAAGAGGGGAATCAATTGCCCCCTTAGTCCCCCCCCCCCTTCCCGTCCACCGTCTTAAAAGACGAGATCACCTAGCTCAGTTGCCTTCGCCAATTCACACCCCACAAACCAATTTATTCTCATGCCATCGACCATTAAATCACTGCTTTTAGGAATCTAAGAAGTAGTTTTTTCCCTGTCAACAAGTGGTCTCTTGACAATCGTTTGGAAACCATAGACCTATGCAAAGTATACTGCTTTTCTTAAGGTTATACAAACTTAGAAGCCCACCTTTTGCGGTTTATTATCACAGCCTATTTGGATTTTAAGACTGTTAACATATACATGAAATTCACTTTAAACCTGATTTAAAGAAAAATGAAAAAAAAGAGATAAATCTGCCTTAGTAAGTAACTTGCTATTTAGAATAATTCAAGCAGATGGTCAACTAACATGCATATACAATTCATTACAGCCATTACCTAATTCAACTAACGACTGCCAGTCATTGGCAAGTTGTATTTGTTTGATATACCGGGTACCTGTACTTAATTCCCAAATACCCAAAGAAATAAAAAGTTTGTAGCTCTACTATTCTATCCCTCATTGTAGGTCGACCCATAACTTGTAATTAGGATTAAAAGATGGATGACAAGAGAAATGGAACACCTGACTAGTACATACTAGTCTAAGCTCATAACATGCACACTAACATTGAGTTTCAGGTTTCACCTATACAATTCAGGATGTCAAAAACTTTTAAACTTGTAATAAACTTACTTGTAATCCCGAAACACTTCGTTTGTAAGCTTGCAATAAAACAACTCCTCGTTTGGCTGAAGATTTTCGGGTAATTCCTGTTTCTTAAACGCCTGACGTCTCAGCAGCGGCATTTTGTTTTTTCGCCTTGTTCAGATGCAGAACACGAGACAAGATTCTAGAACAAGAAAAATGAAATTTGGAAATGGGAAATTTCAATTTTGCCGGCTTCTAACACAATTTCGAACTCATTTTACGAGGATTTCGAATAAATTTTAGCTTTAGAAACGTTTCCCATTCCGAACTGGATTCAAATACGACTAGGAGAAATAGCTCATTCATATGTTAAAATCTCACAAAAGCAACAACGAAAACTGTTCTCGAATGCGGATGGTCATGGTGGCAAAAGAGAAAAGTGGATGTAGTGGTTGTTTTGGGTGAGGAGAAATTGAACGATTTTTACCTTTATGAATACCTGCGATGTTATAGTTAATGATGTTGTTGAATAGTTATGTAAACGAATCCATTTTATAATTAAATGCCATTAATTCATTCCTAATACAAAATGTCTCACCCTTCGTAAGAAATTGCTACAGTGCAAAGACTTTTTCCCGCGGATGGGAGGAGCCGAGACTGAGTAGGAGGAACCAACAACCTAAACTCTGATTCTCATTGGGCCATGGCCTGCTTGATTGACAACTGCACATGGCATATCTCCCGTCTATGACAGGTGGCGCGACTGCCGCTCCAGGGTCTACTACCTGGTTAGGTTAGCTGTTCCCGCATAAACTCCTAAGTTAGGATCCTTCCAAACTCTATTTTGCCTTTGTTGAATATTTGAACAACAACCTTGGAGTACAACTTCCCTCTAATGGCGTCTGTATTACTCTTGGTTGAGTAAATGTGGCATGAAGTTAACTTCCCACATAAAATTACTCAACAATGATGCAGATCGCATATTAGGTTTTATACTCCTAGACCAAGCTGTTCAAAACTGAATTTGATTTCATTAATGAATAAGTTCAAATAAAGTAGTTTAGTTAATCCTGTAAATGCTATAACAAAAAAACAAACATTCCAGCACTTACTAAATTAAATTAATATAAAGTTTGAAATCTCTTTTGCCAAAACTTTTGCAAAAAATATATAAACCAGTATATATAAATGAAGAGTCGAGATCAAAAACCACACGAGTCCATTTTTGTTGAAAATGAGATTAATTTTTTTTTACATAAAATTGTAGATAAAGTGCTGTTCTAGCCACTAAATCAATAAAAAATTGGGGCAAGATATGAAAACAATGCTCATTTTGACCACTGAAGATGAAAAATGCCAGAATCACTATGTGCTAAATTTTGGGTATTATAGGTAGGCTACCCAAACCTACATATAAGTTTAAAGTGGACTCAAAACAAGTTAATTTCCTTCAAGGGAACCAAAATGTGAAGGTACAATACCAAATCACAAGTTTCTATCTTAAAAATTAAGATCAGAACTTTAAAATAACTAATTTTAATACAATCTGCATTTTCTCAAAACAAGAAATCTCAGCTCTTCCATTATTCCTGTCCTCAAAAGTAATCTTTTTTTCAAAAATAAGGAATTATTATGATTTCTGTCTCTAAAATTTTAAAAAAAAGCATCTGTTCCTTCCCCTTTAACTACAAATACCATGACCCTATTTCAGTATAGCAGGATACTTTTTCCTACACAGAATTTAATTTTTGCAAACAATTGTTAAGTTATCGTGTCTAAAGTTTGCATTTATAGGGAAAATACGCAAAAAATGTACTTTTGCCAATTACCAGTACTTACAATTTGTGTAATCCTTTTAAAAATAAAACCGAAAACCAACACTATATTGTCCATAAACTGTCATCCATCAAACCAATAGAACCGTACATGAGCTGCTGAAAAACGCCTTAGGGATCTTACGGGAGCTCATGGGAGATTTTTATTGGAACCATCCCTAGGAGTATCACGGATGAAAACATTTTTCTGAAATTCAAATGAAATGAAATTGTTTCACATTGACTATGAATAAACCTCCCCATTTGCCAGCAGAGGGGACTAATTTATTTTCTTAAAAAATCAACATGATTTCAGTTTAAAATGCAAAACATATCAATTATATATAATCACTACTTTCTTTACCTGCTTTATTGTTCTAACAACTGCAACGCAACGTCAAACAACTAAACGCTGCAAAGGCAAATGAAAGAATTTAAAAATACTATCAGCAGACTAGGTTAGCTTCACCTGTGGCCAATGGCCGCTTTCCACAAGGACACGACGGAAGCAGCAGCGGACATGAATCCGCCAGCAACACTCGTTGCTGCATCACTTGGCACGGTGTTCTGGCGTGTTATTCTCTGGTGAGCAACGTTAGGCATGGCACTCCTTGTCACGAGTTTTGGCACCACACAAGCTTCAGGAATCTGAGAATCAGAAATATTGTTAGCAAATAAATTCCCATTTACTTAAGATATAAAAAAAAAATTTAATCAAATAAAAAGTAAAATCAATTTATTTCTGTACTCTTTAATTGTAACAGAAACATTGTTGCTCAACTAAAACCTGACTTTCTAAAGAAATGTATTTTACAATGACAACGTTTTGCATTTAATCAACTTTATATTAAACGTACATTCCTATCACTTTCAGCATTCATTGTAAATAATAAAACTAAGAATTCTCCCCTCCAAATCTGTTACAATCAAGTATTTTTGTAATAGTTAAAAATTTTAAAAAAATGTTTAACTTATTATTAATCTATTTTTTTCTTTCAAAAATATTCTCGGACCTGCTTATTGTGTAGAATTGCCCATTACCTAAATTTTCTGGTACTTACAGTTTCCCATTCTCCTAGAATATCCATATCCTCCTGCCAGTCGTCATCTTCACAACCCGGTGGAACGTCCAAATCCTGCATCAAGGATTCTTCCATGGACATCATCACTTCAGCATTCACTTCAAAAGCTCCGCATCTTATTAAGAAATAGAATTAGGCTAAAATCAAAATTTGCCACTCAACTTTTTGTGGTACAAATTTTCTCAATCATAAACTTAATTAAATATTAAAACAAAAAAAAACAGAGACATGAGAAACTTGCACACCTTCCAAGATCACACATTTTTGGATCTAGAAGTAGCACGAGGTTGGCCGCAGTGTGACGAGGATGTAAATGATCAGGATTGACGTTTTGTGACAGGCACAAATGAATCACGTTTGCATTCAGTTTGGCCACTTTGTACGCAAAATCCTGTTTACTCAATTCGTGACTACAAAATTCGCTGAAATGAGGAACAAAAGATAAGCCTAAAAAATGGGTAACAAGACTACTGACGTATTTTACAATGGTCTAACCTGTAGCAAAGCCTCTTTGGTAAATAGACATCTAAAAGTGAAGCGGCAATGGAGACAAACTGGCAAAGGTAGGTGAGTGAGGCGCTTATGGCGCATGCAGAACTGCGATGGCACAGCTCACTGGATGCTGCCGGAACAGATTCTTTATTGGACATCACTTGAAAAGTTACAAAGTGTACTGCATATGATATTTGAAAATGATAAGACGATAAAAATTAGAAGATGTGATACAAAACTGAAAAGAAAATCCTATACGAGGAAAAAAAACAAGATACGACATACCCCATGCACTGTACACCGAGTAATCGCCATTTCCAGGAAGCAAGGATTCTACGATTTTAAACTGAATATCTCCAGTGTTATCCGTATATATCCAGCGGCCTTTCACATAAGCTGTCCGCGTGGCTTCCGCCAAAGCATTAATCGTGTCTTCGGTGAAACTATCATTGTTGCTGAACAAGATAAAAAAATTCCTTCGTGTTTTTTTTTCCCAATTTTTCCTTAAAAGTTTCCAAATTTTTATAATATTTACCGTTCGTCGACACACACCCTCGTTATAGGAAATATAAGTTGCACCAACTGGTTGATATTTTCGCTCATGATTTTCTTCAATTCATTTCGGCACACGGTTAACTGACCGAGGCGTTCGGTAAAATTATTCATGACAGCATTTTTATGTCGTTGCATTTTCTGAATTTTCTGCAAATACAGTGTGTTGGTGACTCGCCTTTTCTGTATATACTCTTCATTGCGTTGTATTTCACATTTTGCTACAGAATTAAAGAACAGCAACTGGTTGAATATTGAGAAAAAAATATTGTAAGCGTGCTACACAAAAGATTTTTTTACCTTGACTGGTAAACTCTTGAGCATCTTTAATGGCAAGCTTGAGTAATTCAATTTTTTCCCGACATGCATCAATTTCACCTTTCTGGTAATTTAGGAAAATACTGGCAAATAAATACTCAATGCAATATGATAATACAGACATCAATTCAATGAGACTTGGTGAGCAGCCCTTACCAATTTGTCCACTTTTGCAATAGGTTCAAAAGCCTGATTAACCCTTTAACAGAAATAAAAATTATTCTCAAAGTCCAAAAAATGTTATTAGATTTTAAACTGTTTAAATGTCAATGAAAATTACGCACTGTCCTAAGTCATGAAGCCTGTCTCGGGCTATTTGAAACAAGCGGACTTTTTTCTCAGAAAACCTGCAAAGATAGAACGAACAGCCGTTTTTAGATGCAAAACACACAGGTTAAATTATTTAATATATTTAAACTATTTAAAATAGGTTTAAAATGTAAAAGTTTGTGCCTGTTCAAAATTAGTTTGATCATTCGATGTAATAAGTTCTGTTTCATCTGGCCTGCCTCAAATTGCCTTCTGCGCATGTACCAGTACTGGTACAATTATGTATTTAGCCTATTTATTTCTTTAAAAATTTTCTAACACGAGAAGACATTAAGGTAGAAGTCGAAAAAAACAATGAATTAAGTGACATGATACATGTACACACTGCACAGGTTGTGGTTTGTACAATAGAATTTCTAAAGTGAGTAAAACTATTTGCATGAACAACAGAGGAAGGCAAAGAATTCCACTCAAAGACTGTTCTTGGTAAAAAAGAATGACGGCGATCATTGCACTCATTCTGTATAAGTTTAAGTTTCTTTGGGTGATCCCTCCTTCCAAGGTGATCGGGTGGCAATAGGGAATTTACAAAGGTACATTTGTAGTCAACCCTGAAGTTAGGCGATACAACAAGAACAGCCGATTTTCCCTCCTTCGCTCAGATAGGAGAGGTAAATTGAGATCATTAAGAATATTTGTAACACAGGAAGTTCTATCATAACATGCAGCAATAAATCTAGCAGCACTCCTCTGGAAACCCTCCAAGAAAGATATCTGATGTGCACGATATGGGTCCCAAGCCGCAGAGGAATACTCAAGCATAGGGCGAATAAGGACCTTATATGCTGTCTCCTTAACAACACCAGGAGTACCCCGCAACATATGCCTCACAAACCACATAGATTTAGATGCTTTCTTGGGAATCATTGCAATATGCTCGTTCCAGGATAGCCTATCGTCAAGTATAACACTCAAGGTTTTCAATTGAGTAATTCATTTATTCCAAAGAATCAAATGTATTTGGCATGTGCTCTGCTACAGTTACAGATCCAGACTTTGGTTTCTCTTTTTGGGAAAAAAGGGAAATGGGGGGGGGAGGAACGAAGTCCTGGATAAGGCTATAAGGGAAGAGGTCATGACCACCATTCCCCCTTTCCCTCTGCCACTATTGAGCCCCATTCTGGAACAATACTTTCTTCAGGAAAGTGCAGGTATACAAGGGCACAAAAAAAACTTGTTGTACTAAGCATGCTATATTCTTACTTTTAAATATAAACTAACCAAAACTATACATATATATATACACTATACTAAGATTTTGAATTTCAAGATTGGATGCCCGTCAGATTACAGTGATATCGATCAAAATTACACTGGTTTAAATTTCATACCCACATTGTTTGTGCGGTATTTACATGATCGATCGTATTTATGTGAATTCAATTTATATTGCAACATTTTACAAATCAGCTGACAAATGTCAACTTGTCAACATTTTTACCTTTCAGGATTTCTTGAGAAAGTTGAATGTACAAAATCTCCATTGCGAATACAGTCTTTACAATAATAACTGCGTTTAGACTTCTTACACAAAGGACAATGTTCCCAGGATAAACTAAACTTTCCATTACTTTCATCTAATAATGAAGAAATATCAAAATCCGTAGGAGCTGAACAACTTTCATCACTACTTGAAGTCGCCATTAAAAAATTTGTACTACTACTCACAGGTGCAAATAGAAATGCATCGCGTGCAAAACGAAATAAAGCCGCCATTAACCATCAATCATTTTGCGCAACACTTCCTGTTGCACAACCATTTTGATTGCGGTCATCTTGTACAACAGATGCAAAAAGAAAAAATTCACAATAAAATGAAGAAATATTAAGACAATTCTATAATTTTAGTACAAAGTAGGCAGAGTTGTTGCACAACACGTGTGCCACAACGTTTGCGCAATCATGGCAGTCAATTCGATAAACCGGGAGTTTTGGAAGGAGTTTATTGAACTCTATAAAAGTTTGCCAGCCGTATGGAAAGTGAAAAGCGAGAGCTACAAGAACAGAAATTTAAAAAATGAAGCCTACGACCAGTTGAGCGCCAAATTGAAGGAAATTGAACCAACAGCTGACAGAGAAATGGTTAGAAAAAAGATAAATGCACTCCGTACCAACTACCGCAGGGAGTTGGCAAAAATCAAAGCCAGTGAAAAGTCTGCAACAAGCCTAGAGGATGTGTACATGCCATCCCTGTGGTACTTTGAAGAGATTGACTTCTTGAGGGATCAAGAAATTTCACCGGAAGGAATCAAGTCTACGGTGGATTCTGATGAGGATGTTCCAGAGCAGACAGTAAGTATACATCTCCCTGCCCACAATACCATGAACCTACAATCCGTCATTGACACACGCATTCCACAGCCGACGCCGACCACGTCTTCCATACCAAAAAGGAGTATCGGTTCGAGAAAGCGTCCGATGGAAAAAGACCAACGAACAGACGTACCGCCGACAGTCTACGAGCACCTCCGCAGCACCGACGACGAGGTCGATATTTTGGGGAAGGGCTGGACGGCAGTCTACAAGAAGCTGCGTCCCGACCAACAGATTTTCGCCAAAAAGGCCATCGATGACATCCTGTTCGAGGCATGTCTCGGGACGTTGCACAGACACTCGGTCCAGATTAACAATGCGATATTTGTGGGAACATCTAGGCCGTTGGTGACCGACAGCTGCGATAGTCACTACAGTCGTAGTCCTAGTCCAGAAATAAACGCTGGAGAATATCCGCCACCACCGCAGCCCCATTTTGTTTACTCTTCTTCGCCAGTTGCATTGACTAGTTCTAGTCGACAAACTAATAACGATATTATAAATCCAATGGTTAGTTATCCTCAATATATAATAAAGGCAGAGAATAATAAAAGACGTATTTAAAATCATGTCTGATTTTTTTTTCATGCAATCTTTATGGTAGATATAAATCAAAACTCAGATGGCAAGTTAAATTAACTTGACTTCCCCAAGTCGATCTTTAATCGTAATTAATTTATATTTTACAAAGACTTAAAAACAGTGTCTTAAATAGTGCTACAATAACATCTAAAACCACTATGTAGACATAGTGTTTTAAATCTCCATAGACAAATTTAACATGAAAATATTGGGAAACTGAGCCTGATAGAAAGAAATGTACAAATCCAAAGTGCTTATGTGCAAAAAAAGGAGAAAAAAACAATTTAAATACATAAAAAAATGGTCAGGTTACCTCAGTTTCCATGGTCGACGTGGGTGGCATCAGTCCGAACGCTCATGCCATGAAGACAATAAATATTATAAAAAAGCATATCAAAACGGCGAAGATTTTTATCATTAGCCAACGATTAGAAGTGACCGAACGGAAATACTTGACGATTTCCGTGTGTGCGGCTTCGACATTAACTTCGGTATCTTCGACATTTGCATCAATCCTAACCGAAAAAATCTTATTAACAAGTTTTCACAATTAAAATTTCGCAAAGTTGATAATACTTTCGCTAAAACTGACCTTTGTATCATTTCTTCTTGTTCCTTAACCATAAAAGCTAACTGCTGGAATATTCCACCCAGTTCCACTATGGTGGATTCAATGTTCTGCATAGTCTCTGCTCTATTTTGTAGATAGGAGTCCTGTTCGTCGATCAACTGCATCTGCTGCTGATATCTGTTTGGTCCGTCGATCTCGCTGACCATGTTGATGGCATAATCGCCTCGATTGTTGACGTGATCGTCGGCGATCAACACGGAACCATGATGATAGCCGCTGACTGCCGAGGGAGGAAGCGTGGAACTGACCGGGCCCTGCGTGAACTGGTCTCGCCTACTTTTTTGTTGTTTTAGATTCTGAAAAATGTAGTTAGTAATTAATTCGGTATACACACGATAACTCAAATCTGCTAAATGAATGATGCAGCTCACCTCGGTCCGTACTTCGAGAACCTTTTTAAATTCGTTAGACATGGAAGCCAATTTCGATTGCAGCGAAACGACCACCGAATTGGAATGTGTCTGCATGTGTCGTCCGTTAGTGGTCTGTCGAGATTTTACTAGCTATGATACAACAACGGAAATAAAGCATTGCAATTAACAGTTTCAGAATAATTCTTTTGCGATATGAAAATAATTTTTACCGTTTGCAATTGTGAAATCTGTTTATTCAGACTGCCAATATCTTGCTTAATTATATAAGTTAATTCTTCAATCTCAACTGGTCTGTCATCAAAAAGGGATTTCCTTTTAGCAACTTGAAATTAAAAAGAAAATCTCTCGTAAATTAAATAATGTCTGGTTATTCCTTTCAAAATAATATCCAAAGATTCAACTTACGTATAGTTAATTTTTCCAACTTGGCATAAGTGTTTCCAATATCACGCCCAATCAACCTAGAGAAATGCACATTTTATGGTAAATAAATAGTGAGACATAATAGCACACAAGTTAGCAACAAACTACTAATGCTTACTAAATATTTTGATTTGCCTAAAAAAAAGCAAATTGAGGGGTAGGATAATGAGGGCAAATCAGAAACACCCACAATGAATTTCAAGTGAATCTTTTGATTGAATTCTGAGCAAATTTAGGTGAATCCCAGTGAATCTTAAAAGGCGTGTAGGAGGCATTCCTATCCCTTCAATTTCAGCAAAAAACTTGAAAAACTTAAATTTGATGAATTCCAAAAAGAATTTTGGTGAACTCTTTAACAGTGAATCTTCATAAGTCTTATTGCATTTTATGGATTCACAGACAACCATTTAGGTGAATCTGTTGATATGCAGCAGAATTGGTTAATCTCATACACTGTTTAGGTGATTGTCCTACCCTCAGTATAAATTAAATGAACCAGTGAAATCAAAGAGTCATGCTAATAAGTTTTAACAAGAACCATCACAGAAGTTTGCAATTAGAAATTGCTATAGAATTTTAAACAACAAATGAAAGAAATAAATTAAAACTCTCACGCACTTCGCAATTCTCATAAACTCATTCCAATGATGCATTTCTATTTTTCCTCGTCTAGTAGTTTGCAGTGCAGGGGCCAGATTATTTACCTAAATATCAAAATTAGCAAATGTGCATAAAAATCTCGAATTTGAGGCAGAACTGCAAGGTCATTAATGAACCAAATCACAGAAGCGTTACCTGTCGTCCCTGCATAAACTTCACAGCAGACATGAATTCGTTTGTCCGATCGCGGCAAGTCATCTCCGAGTTCAGACTATTTGGATCGGGAAAGGATGAATATACTTGGGGAGCACTCTGGGGCACTGGGTTCGGAGCAGGTGCAACGTAAGTTTGGGAGTACGGTTGGCGGTCACTGTCGACCGGGATGAGCAGCTCCCTCGATTCGGATTCCGAACCAACTCTACGACGGCGGGCACTCATCGGTGCACAGTTTAATCAGCATGACAAATACTTATCTGTGAAAACCAAAAAATATGCCTGGTCATTATGGATACAAAAAATAAAATATATTCTTTCTCAAGAGATCGGATCAAGTAAAGTTCTCGTTAATCAAAATTATAAAAGTTAAAACCCTCCATTTGTAATTTATTTGTTTGTTTATTACATTCACTAGGGTAGAGTATTATTTTGATCCTTGCATTTGGTGAAACATTTGGCCACCCTCAGATTAAACAAATATTTTCTCCGACTTTACCATTTTAACAGTCATTTTCGACACTTTGTATACTTGGATAAAAGACAAAATCTAAAACCCAAAATTAAAACTTGAACTCTTTACAGTATCATATCCAGTCCCATATGTGCTTTTTTTTTCATACATGACTCCCCATTCCCAAGCACAAGTTGATCAAGACTGACATAAATCGTTCTCTTCCATTACAACCCAAATTAAACTTGGTAATTACACTGAACTATGGGTTTACTTACCTTTATGTTGATTACAACTAATACTTTCAGGTTTAAATCACCTAAAACTCATTTTAAACAAGAACTTTCTACAAAACATTGGAACGAATACATGACGCCACGACGATTGAGGAAGTGGCGTCGCCTGCAATTATCCGCGTGCTTCCGCTTTTAAGTGACGTCATTTTACCATTGTTGACAAGGGTCACAAGGTCAAATGATGCCACGTGGTTGTGACGATGTTTGAATGAATGGAGAGGAGTCATTCAGTTATGCATATAAATTAATCAACAGTAGGATAATTAATAATTAACTCAGATGGAATTATTGGATATTTATATGAAACAAAATGTGGATTCAACTGGTAGAGGTACCATTGGTATATTAATTATCTACCGTATTTATATCTTAATTATTTACGTGGCACGGTGCATCTAGTGACCTTTATTTTATTTTTTTTTAGCGTATATGGGCATTCTCAGTGCCGCATTTATTAGGGGACACGTGCCCCGGGCATCCTGCATGGCCAGGGAAGGGGGGCACCCAATGCGCTGGGAAGCCGTATTTTTACTTTCCCACAAAAAACAAAACTAGAATTTTTGAATTCCATTGCACCCCTGACAATTAACGGTTTGATCACAAAAAAATGTAGGTGTCTACAATTCGACTTTGACAACTGAAAAGTCACCCTGCCCCATATACCGGGATGAAAATTTGAGTTTTGCAGCCTTTAATTTAGCTCTTTTTTTCCCCTTTGTCAGCAGTATCTATGGTGCCCTGGCTGGGGTGTCCCAGTGGAATTTTACAATGTATTTTAGATCTCAAAGGGGGGGGGGGCGGTGGAATTTTACCATGTATTTCAGATCTCAAGGGGGGGCCCAGGCCCCCCCTAAATGCGCCTATGTTAGTAGAAGTATTATTAATGGACCGAGTGAAGTGTAAGAAATAGATTCGCCATGTCTGAATGAAAGGCAACCGTATAATATATGAATGTAAATAAAGCGCCATCTGGATCATTCAATTT
>JAQIXP010000165.1:0-33462 GCA_034700285.1 Proteroiulus fuscus | reverse complement strand
TTTCTTCACACATAAAATTGGGATGAACTAACTAGTATCATGGTTACTTTAAAAACAATTAGGATTGTTATTTACGGCTAACACGCAAAAAAACGATAAACAAATGACTCTCATGCATTTTTATAAATTCAAATACGTGTGCAGTGCAACACAATTATAGTAAGACAGAGTCATTGTGGCAAGAAAGTCATTAAAATAAATTATCTAATGTTAGTAACTTGACATTTTGGTGAATTCCGGATTACAATTGCTTTAATCCAAAATCATTCAATAAATTTTACGGAAAACCTGCTTCAACCCCAACAACGACAGTAGGTCACAGTTAGAAGAACATGGGACTTTGATGCAGCTTGATGATACCTTGCAGTTTAACTTAACAAGAAGAAATTAAGAAGACAAAATTAAAATAGCATCGCAAATTTGAATTCCTCAAGTTGCTTACAGAACGGTATTCACACAATATCTGCAGCACTGACATTAATTAGGCCAATCCGGTTTCAAAGATCCTAAAGTTTTATCACCTTGTTGTTCGCTGATGGATTTAATCCTATATTTTCATGTTTTGTTTGTTATTCCGCTTACACATCAGAATCCATAGCTTTCAAGGATCACACACACAATTTTCAATCCACGTTTAAAGTATACACATAAAGTCCACTCTTTAAAACTCGCAACTCTTGAGAATTGTAAATGACCTAAATCAACACAATGAATGATATTTGCAAAGTATCTTTGGCGTTATCGTAAGGGACATCATATTTTCTATAATTCCTGTATCAATTTAATTTTACGGTATATATTTATTTAATGCAGGATATTTGAATACTTATGTTAGCTTTTTTAAATTATTTTTTTTTAGAATTTGTGTAATGTAATTGTCTATTTTTTTAATTATTCAAGTGTTTCAGCATATATTCCATACTAAATAGGAATAATATTTAATTTAAAGAAACTAAAATAATTCAACTTCCCTTATGGCAACTTAAATATAAACTAGGTCATAACTCCCAAGAAGATGCAAGAATTTTCTCTTTAATTAATTCCGATCAGTAGAAGTTCATAATATTACTTATTTTTTAAGTCACTTTTCATCGCTCCCGAAATCTTACTATCAATGCAAATACTGCGGTCCTCCAGAATGTCCTCCAAAATGAGACGTGTATTGAATAACCATTATTTCTTCTGTTAACTGTTACTAAATAAATACATATTAAAAAATAGTTACGGATAGGAAATGGTTTTTTACCTCCCGCTCTTTACCTCAGTATCCCTGTAATTTTCACGTAATAAACTCACGTTACCTGGATTCTTTCCTTGACTAGGGTTTTCTTTACTTTCCAATACGGATGCTTGCTGATTTCCTCCAACAACAGATTCTTCATTACTCTGATGATAAATCGGTGCAATTGTTGCTGTACACCTCAGTTTCATTTCGCCATCCTTGAAGTGTCCTTCTCGTACTTGAAATTGAAGACCCAGTATTGAAGTTTCTAAACCATTCTCTTGCATTATGGATGCATACTCTTTTAGATATTCTTTAGGTAGTTTGGAAATTAGGAAGTGGTAGGATATTTTTTAGAAAACGAATTTCACATTTCTTCATATATTTTAAACATTTACTTTACACGTTGACATATGATCACACAAACACACATTGAGGAATTTGAGGGAAAGGAAGGGGTTGGGATATTCGTGAGGAAGTGTGATGATGAGGGCGGAAATTATTTGAAAAATGTGATGTCACAATTTCAACATTTAAAATTTTTGTAGATAATTACTGTAGGTAATTGAAGCATACAATAAGTTAAGGAAACTATGACCACTTATGGATCCTAATACTAACCAATCCATAACTATGCACACGATGCCATTTTTAAGTTCTTGCAACGTTTGCACCAATAGATTGCAGCAAAGTTTGGTACCTTACTCCTTAGATGGCGGGTGCAAACAGCTATTCAGTTAGTGTGGAGATCGGTGAGCTAAATATTGAAAAGAGGTTTAAAAAAATTGGGTGGTGCTTACATTTAAGTGAATGTGAGCTTTCTTTTCCGTGAATAAGTTATCATTTTATACCAGGGCATCTGAAAATCAGCTGACCTACACTCCTACAGGTTATTGGAACGAAATTAAACCTTAGCATAGCTAATTAGCACACGTACAGTAACTATTTTGTACAACTAGCGCAATTGGATACCAGTATTTATAATCTGCCACAAATTTTAAACTTTAACCAACACTTAAATTTCAATAACCCATAATGATAACGTGTGGAAGTATTGTTTTTTTTAACAATACACTGTATTTGCAATTTCATGGAGTTCAGATAACTGACCTGTGAGTGGCGGGGCATCATCAGCAACTTTTTTCGAGTGGCCTATTTTCCTACAATTTGGTCCATTTAATTAAGCACTCATAATTATGTAATGCTTTGTGGGGTTATAATATGCCTTATTTAACAAATGACAGCAAGCTTATCTTTAATATAATTTAAAAACTCAATATTCAAAATAAACCATATTTGATGAATTTATTTTTAAAAACAACCAACCAAAATGGCCCTTTTTGCTGAATTTTTAAAACACGAAAAATTAATGATGGCGTTACATTATTGAATCCTTCCATGTTTGGTAATACACAATACAATACACAAGGGTTAAACTGGTAATAAAAATAGCAGTTTTACTTGCCAGCCACTAAGCCTCCTTCCGTCGCCTTCTGCTCCGTGGTTTCTCGGCCAATTTACTTTTACTGGACTTTTTCGAAGACTGCACTTTCTGTTGTTTCTGCTTCCTTTCGTAATTCCCTTTTTTGTTCTTCGTTTTGTACTTATCTTCGGACTCGGATGATGAATCTATTTGAAAGCAATATTAGAGTTAGCAATAATTATCTGGATGACATTTCTCGCTTCATTTAAAAACTACAAAAATTGCTAATTGAGATCCACACGGAATTATAAATACTGTATTAACACTGACCTGATGAGCTTGACTCATCGCTGCTGTTGGAATCATCGCTATCCGATGAGGAATCCTCTCCTTCTGAAGAAGAAGATGATGATGACGACGAAGATGATTTCGGAACGGTCGGAGGCGGTACAAGAGGAGCTTTGGGCTGTGATTTTAAATGTTCTCTAAGCTCATCACTGAAAAATGTTGTCAAAAAAATGTGAAAATTGAAAATGTCAGAAATAAAAGTTGACAAATTAAAATCAACTAGTAGAAGCACACTTACGTTAAGCCTCCCAATCCAATTGAAGTAAAAAAATTAATGGCGAATCTGGTATTGCATGGATTATCACGAGGAAACAATCCAGCAAAGGCCTCTTGTAAGGTTCTGGGAAATATAAAAGGATGGAACCAGAGTTAGGTGCATGTTAGCGCGCAATATTCGGTATAAGACTGTCAACCTACGGATCTTTGACGCGCTCATTCAGTTTTGGTAGCCCCATATATTCCGAAAGCTCCTGAAATAATATTTTAATGAAAATTCTACTTGATGAAGTAGTGTCTTCTTCATTCAACTTGATGTAACGTAGAACCTAAAGGATTGAAAATCATTAGAACTTTTGTAAAATTTAATACCTTTTTTTTTTTTTTTAAAATAAGCATGAAAAATTTGCACGCACAGTCCAGTTTATAGCATCTGTATGCAGCAAATGGGCGAAGAGTTTGGCCACATTCCGAAGCTTATTTGTTTCCAATCGATGAATGGTTTCGTAAGAGTCCCGGAAGATGTTCTCAAATGGATCGACATAGGCTCTATTAAGCCTGCAGAATCTCTGCATTTAAAAAAAAAAAATTAAAAAAAATAAATTTGAATCAAAATATTTTTAGAAAATATTAATAAAATCACGATATAATATTACATCGGATTAATTTTAACATTATCTGTAATACATAAATGGCCCTATTTAATTTTGCCTAGCTTACTCAAACTTTTTTGGCTAGGTTTAGATTTTACCTAACGTTTCCTCACATTCCCTACCTTTCCAGAGCAACATGAACCTTACTTTACTTTAACATTACCTGAGCTAAAAGGCCAAAGAATTTTTCATAGGTACGCTGCTGAGCGCAACAATCGAGTATCATGTGACACAGCTCGACCTAGAAACGAAAAAAAAAAATCCGCTTAATTCAGTGTTTTAAGCAAGTAGATCAAAAAAACAACTGGCTTTCTGACCTCCTGTCCTGGTTTCAGTTCCATTTTTAATAATTTGTGAGCACATTCTTCAAACTCCAAGCTCGATTGTATTGTCAAATAAATGGTTCGGCGTAAAGATATCAAGTTGGTTTCAGTGTTGTCCACAATCGTTTGGTCAGCTGAAGCAGATAACACTTATTAAACATGAAAGAGGGTACTACTTTCCAGAATATAATAGTTAATGTACAATCGGAACTTGCCATTATCATCTTCGCCGTCCTCTTCTTCGGAGCTACTTTCCACTCCACTTGCACCCGAGTCATCGTCGCTACTGCTTTCATCCAGTATCTCTATAAATTTCCAAACGTTTGAAATATATTTAATTCCGAAAATTAATAAAAAATTGACTTTCTATAGTCCAAAATATTATCACTGAGGCCACAATTGCAAAATATAACAATAAAAAAAGCCAACATACCTTTACGAATAGTTTTGTACTTCTCCTCGGTGGCTTCGTATTCAGGATCATGCTTAAATACATCTACAAACAATAATAGTCAAAAAATTTGTGGAAAAAACTCATAATGTGCAAGTATTCGATGGTAATACCAACTTAAAATATCTTCTCCGTTTACGCTTTTTTCCAAAGAGATCAAATGGGTGAATTGTTCTTCCTCCTGCACCAAATCTAACTCGGTAAGAACTGAAGGATGATCCTATAAATGATGACAAATTTATTAAGTACAAATAATTATTCACAGCAGATCGCAAAGCAAAATTAGATATCGAAAAGTAACTAATCAAGAACTTGCCTTAAAACCGTCTTTTCGGATTGCGAACATTACTTCTACCATATACTGGACTCGTTTATCAATCTGTCCTTCGTTTAAGATACTTCCGAGTCGCTCGAATGTGCCTAGAAAGCACCGAAATAAATTAAGTTAGCAATTCATTTTAGAATAATTTTTAATTGGACGATTTTCCATTGCTGGTGCATACCACGGAGGCCCTTGGGAGATACTTCAGATAGTTTGGCTCCCACTTCTTTTAAGAAACCAACAGCAACTTCCACAGAGTCGTTAGTGGCATTCTGAAGAAGCAAAGTTAAGATTTCCAATGCAATCACGTCATCAGCCTAAAACAAATGAATAAAAAAACACAAACAATGCATAAGTTAGGGCAATAAGTTTTATCAATATTTTTTTCCATAAAACACTGCAAATAACCCAAACTACTATTCAAAATGAGAAAATTAGATTATACAGACATACAAAAAAATTCCAAAATTCATAACAATTTTCCCCATAGTATAGTCCATTATTTTTGAGAATTTTTGCCAAAAAAATTATATCATTCAAATGAGCTAATTTTGTATTTCTCTTAGCTCACAATATCGTTTTAAAGAAACTACTGCTTTACTTTCACTAGGGAAATTAAATTGCAATCAGATACTCACCACAAGTTGATTCACTAAATGAGCAATAAATCGAGTTGCCGAAAAGCAAATGTCTTTATTGTTCCGTCGGAAACCACGTCGAAACAGGATGATGAGTCGAGTCAAAATTAGTTCTCCAATTTGGGGAAACTGATAAAATAATTCATAAATAAATGGTAGCCTTTAGAAACTTGACACTCTCCTCCAATGAAAATGCTTGTCAGCATTGCAATTTACTAAAATTAAATTACCTTGCTATTGATGATAGATACTAGACCAGCGTACACATGGGTAAAGGTTGGTGATGCAGCTTGTGCCTGCATTATAGACCTTGCTAGTACTCCACGACCTCGGATGATGTTTTCCTTGAACAATTCCCTCACAATAATTCCAATATTGGAAACGTTGATCTTATTGATTAATCCATTGATACTTTTCTTCAAGGCTTCCCAGGCAAAACGTTGATATGCGGCACTACATAAAAAATATATAACATATATCATAAATGGTCAACAAGGGATTGGATCCATTAGTGAGCAGATCCCCAACTAGGTATCAGGCCATTGCTGTTGAAATAATAGGTTAATATAAATAATTCACAATTTGTGCATGATCAGGTAATGTACACAGAAACGTTTGAAATGCATAGGCATCGGCATATTTATTTTCAACAGGATATCTGTATATTTGCAAAGAATTCTGCAAAATGCTTTTTAATTTTACACATTTTTCATTCTATTCTTATTTATTATATAAAATTATTCCATATCATAAAAGGGCAATGTTAGTCAGTACCGGTATGTATGCTAACAGAATGCAACTCAGTGTGCTGCAAAAACTTACGTACATACTAATTTGAACGTGATTTGTCTAAATTTGAAAGCCGTGTTCCAAAATTTCTTTCAGATCCAGAGAAACAGCCTTTTAAAGTATGAAGTTTATTGACAATTTTCCATAAAATGCTCTTAAAAAAGTGGCTTCTGGGTCATTCAAAAATGCTCATTCTGAATCTTAAATCTGTTTTCCAACATTCCATATGGATCCATAGATATATATACTCTTTAAAATTTTGGCCTTTTTTTACATATTTTCCTTAAGAAATCCATGAAATGTGCCAAAAAACTTGGCTTCTCATTTCACGGGCTGGCAAATCTCATGTCGGTCAACTCAATGATGCCGAATCCATTGCAAAAAATCCTTTTTTTTCAATTGGTTATGGATTTAAACAAATATCCCTTCAAAGTTTAGTATTTTTTACCATTTTTGTTAAAAAAAAAAGCAAATAAATAATAAACGGTAGGCCATACGCGCTTCCTCCACCTACTGTTTGAGGTCTGTACAGTTTAGTCACAGTAGGAGATTCGATTTCTTTCTAATATTAATTTATATCTCCTACTGGGATTGAACACAGCAACTATCCCTTTGGTACAGTGTACCATGTACACATGTATTTAAAAAAATGTCTAAATTGTATACAACTCAAATTACCGTCCCCAGAACATATACAGAAATGACTACTTACCTTTGCTTATCTGTGAGAGCTGCTTGCATCATGCGCAATCTTGCAGGTGGTATATAAGCGCCACCAGTACGCATGGTGAGGGCCTCAACACCATCCACACCTTCAGCACTCTTTTTGCTGTTGGAAATAAGCTGCTGCCCATCCCTGGCAACATCTTTACTCTTTGACTCTTCCGATGTTGTCTTCAGTGAGTTTGGATCGAGGTTTTCAGATTCTCTCTCATTACTTTTCCGGTTACTTTTGTCATCGCTTCTTGGATCAGGCCGATTATATTTGTTCCAATATAAATCCTTGTTTGTCCTGGAATGATTTCGGTCACGGTCTCTATCTCGTTGCCGTCTTTCTTCCCTCTCTCGGTCAGGCGAACGGGAGTCCCAATAGCGAGGGCGTACCTCGAAGTCCTCCCTACGACGATAGTCGCCATCCCTGCCACCCCGCTCTCGACTCTGGGACCTACTTCGTCGGTAATCCCGCCGAGTACTTTTACGCACATTTGCCCTTTCGTCATCCTCTTCGGAGTCCGAGCCTGCCTGCCGATGTCTTTCCTCCCTTCGTCTCCTCCTTCTGTCTACTTCATCATCGTGCCTCCTCCGCCTTCGACGCTCGCTGTCATCAGAGTCTCTCGAGGAATGGTCGCTACTGGATCTTTTAGAATTATGGCGTCGTTTCTTTGTTGCTGGCTGCTTCCCCTTGTCACTAATTACTTCCCCATCAGATGAACCAGCTTTCCGATAGTCATGCAGTCCTGGCAAACTAAATAAAACAGTAGATAGTTTGATTATAGTAATTGTTAAGCACGGTAGGGTGTTACCATAAATTAACACGATTTTAAATATTTTATTGAAGCTCAAGGTAGGCCTATAAATTAAATTAATTTAGGACGTTGGTGAATGCATGTAATCTTAATGCCATGGGCTCGTCACAAGAAATGCCAAATTTCATATTTATTTAATCGTAGACATAATAAATTGATACAATCGCTACCCTGAAATGATGGTTTTAAATCATCTACTTATAAGTATTGGTATATCTTATAAATATACTGATAATTACATTTAACAGAAATTATAAAACAATCACTTACTCAACAGCAGCCATTTCTTTAAAAACAAGTTAGAAAAAAAAAATGTACGGCGCTCCGAAAACTGGACTGATCTGATATAATTCCCGCCAATATTTCCCCGCGTAAATGTTTGTGTTTTATTTCTTGCAGAAAGTTTTGTTTGCGTGTCTTTTATTTTTTTACTTAAATTTTAAAGCATTTTTACTATATTTTTGTGGAAATCTCAAAGCAACATGTCAACAGTGCAACTATCGATCAATTTTCCCGTACGCAAGAGTAAATATTTAGAAAAAAAGGACCCAAATTTCAATCTAACAAGTTTGCCAATCTCACCTGCAGAAAGATCACAACTCAGGACACCAAGAAAGCATCAAAATTCACATGGTGAGATTTCACAGAGATTTTAACATGGTGTTAATTTCATATAAGTTCCCAGTATAAGTATCCCAGGAATAAATATGTTGTCTTGTTGTAGAAGATGGTTCACTCAAAAACTATCCATGTTCTCCACCAAAGAAACCCAAAGAAAATTGCATGGACCAATTATCAACCCCCCAAACACCTTCCGAGAAGCGAATACTTCGAAGTCAGAAGCATAATAGCCCCCTGACAAGCCCCAAAAAACGTAGCCCAAAAAACAAAGGTAATAGCTAGCCTATTGGTAAATTAATCGAAGGGTGAATTTACTCTTGTGTAAATGCTTGAGTCCAACACTCACAAATATTTTAGAAAATGGTTCATCATGTTTCAATCAAAGCCCAAAAAATTCACCACCTAAGAGCAGGCAGTCTGAACGTTGTCTACAGTCTGAGAAGAAATTTACGCCAGTACGTTTGTTTGCACCAGACTGTAAGTGCATAATTAAAATGCAATAAAAGTACATCAACTTATATTTTGTAATAACTTATTTGCTAAGCAGTGTTATTATTTCAGTATCTTTGTACCAAGAAGCAAAGCAAGCCTTTCTGCCAGGCTCCACGTCAGCTTTGTACTGCCGAGAGAAGGAAATGGAAGCTATCACAATTTTCTTGAAAAAACATTTGATCGGCGAAATACCTGGTAGTTTGTACATTTCTGGGGCTCCTGGGACAGGAAAAACGGCTTGTCTAAATCAAATATTACAGACTACTACAGTGAGTATTAATTAATAAGTTTTAAATTTTGTTTTCATCATCCGATTTTCATATTTCGCCATAATTTTAGTTCCAGAAAGTAAAGCATGACTGCGTTTCCATAAACTGCACCAACCTGAAATCTCCCCAAGCAATATATGAGCGTATATGTGTGGAATTGAGTCCAGATAATGAACTTCCGAGAAAAAATACTGCTGCAGACTTCCTAAAATGTGCCAAACAGAAATTGGCTCACTCGAGAAAGACAATGTGAGTTTAAAAATAAAATGCTGCAGTATCTAAAAATTAATAATCCCAACATAATTTACTAAAAAAAAAAATTATTTTTTGCATAGATTATTAATTCTGGATGAAATTGATTACCTGGAAAGTAAAGATCAAGCTGTTTTGTATACTATTTTAGAGTGGCCTGCCTTAGAAAATTCAAAAGTGATTTTGATAGGTAGGTCAAATGTGAAATCAGATCAAGGGATAGAACAAGAAAGGTGAATCCTGCGCGTGCCCTTAAATTCTCACAAATAATTAAATTCTAGGAATTGCCAATGCATTGGACCTGACTGACAGGGCACTGCCTCGCTTGCAGCTACAACCTCGATGCAAGCCAAACCTATTGCACTTTACACCTTACTCGAAGGATCAAATTGTCACAATATTGCAAAAAAGATTAAAGGAGGTACTCTATCAACATTAAAATAACAGTTCCGACAATTTTATAACTCGATTGCAAATTTAAGAAAGATTTTCTGTCCAGGTTTCTAGTGAGGCTCAAAATGTCATCAAACCAGTGGCACTGCAGTTCTGTGCACGAAAAGTGGCCTCCGTGACTGGCGATATTCGGAAAGCTTTGGACATTTGCCGGTAAGTAACATTATGCAAACTATTTCCAGGGGCAGACAGGGTTCCCAACAACCTGGAAAACACAGGGAATTTGAAGTTGATATGAAAACTCAGGGAATTTAGACAAAAATTCCATAAGTCTGGAAAACTCAGGGAATTTCTTGCAATTTCCACAATGACAGCCTCTTGCAAAAACTTGATGATAATCCCTAAAGCAACATTTTTTTTTGAGTGAGAAGCATTCGATAAATAAAGATCACATTTCAAATTAGCGAATATCCTATTTGATAACGTGGTTCAATCGCTACTTCTGAATTAACCCATCATTATAATGCATATTTGTTTCATTTAGACATGCAATTGAATTGGTTGAGGGTGAAACACGCAAGCAGCAGATTTTACAGCCTCGAACAATGGATGCCGCTGGTTCCCCCACAAAATCCACGAGCAAGCCAAAAATCACCAAGTGTGTGGAACTTCCCTTAATTGTATCAATCTTAAATGATGTATATGGAAATCAATTGACAAATGCAACAGGGCAACAAAATGGAAATTCATTACCACTGCAACAGAAAATCTTGATGTGCACTTTATATTTGATAATCACAAATGGCCGGACAAAAGAAGTCACCATGGGAAAAGTAATATTTTCAAAATGTTTTTCTAAATTTAACTTTTGGCCTTCATTACTTAATGTGTATTGCAAAAATATTGCAGTTTCATGAAGTGTACTCCCGCATATGTAAAAAGCAGCAAGTTTCACAGGTGGACCAATCCGAATTTACCAACCTCTGCAATTTAGTTGAAGCGAGGGGTCTAATATGCATTAAGAAAAACAAAAACAGCAGATTAGCTAAGGTAAGCACCCAAAATTGTGTTTTCATATCTATTAAATATACTGGCATATAAATGTGTGGTAAATTTGGAATTTTTTTAATTATAGGTCAGTTTATCAATTAATGAAGCGGAACTTCAGCATGCTCTGCAAGATAAATGCCTGCTAGCCTCAATTTTAACTGACATATCCTGCTTGTCGTCCAGGATTTAAACTTTTTTTAAATTTGATCCTTATTATTTTGAGCAAAATGCATGTAATTCAATTTGGAAAAATACTGTTCATGAACGGATTTTTGTTGGGTACTTATGGAATTTTCACTTGATGCAATGCAAAAATGATTTTACATTTTCATTAACAAGTCTGTAATTACAAACTGGGTTTAATTGTATTTTTACCGATTTTAAAATTTATTTTAATCCTATAAATAAGTTTCTTTTCACTTTTGCGCATTTCTTATTCTGTCGTTTATGGATGTCCCTTGATATTGCTAAAAAACCATGGTAGGCTTATTAACATGGACGATGAATTTAGGTTCGTATGCTTGAACAATTTTATTCATTTTATACGAAAAATACATCCTTTGGAATAGTTGCCATTTATATTAGCACATTATCTGTTAGGGTAAATACTAAACTGTCATTATTAACTAATGTTATTGATAACATATCGAATCAAGTCGAATTCGATGCTGTTTTATGTATAAATAGTTTTAACATTTAAAGTTTAATCCTTGTTTTTAACAATTTATAGAAAGTGTCAACACAAACCCTCGTTATTACAGGCCTTACTATAAATATGTGCAGTTTTATATATAGCCAGGAATTAAGAAATGGTGACATTTATTTACAGAAATGAGTGCCAAACTCTGCTCATTAAACTGAAATCCACAGTTGAGGTACTTTTAGGAAATCAGTCCACCAATGTGTGGAATACATATGGTGGTTTATCCCGCCTGACCAATGTAGTTTCCAGTATATTGAAGCACCGTTTAAAACTGGAACAGGTAGGCCTATACCTGTCGTGTTCCACTAACCAAAATACAGTTCTACTGCTGTTAGCCTAATTCCGAGCATTTATAAATGTTGATGTTAAAGGGCGAAGACTTAGACTGTTGGAATTTTATCTTGGGATTGCGTGTCCTGATGCCGACCATTACGCCCTGGTTAGAACGACACCGTTTAGCAACAGAAGGCAGCTCTGGTCGATGCCATCTGTGGCTTCAGCAACTTTTGCAAGAACATACTCTTTCCACATATTTGACAATACTCCTCGATGATCACAACCACATTCGGGCTTGTTACCATGGTACCATAGTGAAATCTTTCACTTGAGTCATCCTCAGAAAGAGTGGACATTGTCTGACAATAATTGTGTGTATTTTTAACGTTTGCAGTTGGAGCCTTTCTAAGACAAGAACAATTCGGGGAAGCCCTATTGACTTGTTTGAAGGCTGTCGAAAACAATCATTTGGAGTTGTTGGCTCAACTAGATCCAACTTTGGTGTGTGCACTGGTAACAATTTTTTTACCATATGTAATGGATTTGGCTTTAGTATTAAAGACAGACCTCATATTCAAAGGTTTACTGTTCTAATTGGGCAATATAGGAAGTTTCGGGGCATGATAACCCATTATTATCAAAATTATTACCAAATAGAAATAAAATTAATAAAAAAATTTAAATAATAGGCAAAATATAGTAAAATTTCTACAATGTAGGACCCTTGAACTGAGTCACTGACTTATTCACTTTATTGCAGCTGGTGGATCACATGCCTTGCCCTAGAAGTTTTGTGAAGAGTCCATCTCTTCCCAACAATGTATCAACTTTTACACAACATTATCATTCGAAAGATGCTTCTCCGTTCATTACCACTTGCTACTTGCACGCCGATAATAGGCCCCATCAAGACTCAGTGGGCATTAGCGGGCAGTTACACCGTGCCTGCCCGGTTGATCCTTCCAAGGGCGATTATTACAGGGAGCGATGTAACAATCACCATGTGCCGTTTAAATCCGATGATAGTCTGATTCCAGGCACAAGTAGCCCTAAACCAATTCCAAAATCGTGCACTTGGGACAGTGCACTATCTTGGGACCATGTGGTCAGCGTAATCAGCGAACAGGAAGCTGTGAAGCCTCTTCCTGCATTGAATTTGCGAGTAAAACTCCATTCTTCCACGAGCTGTGGTAGTTTGCATCTGCTTCCCAATGAGATTTCAGAGTCATTTACTTCAGACTCTATAAAAATTCTACGTCATAGCAAGTCGTTGCCATGCGTTCACAGTGCGGCGAATGACCATTTACAACTTTTGGATGCTAGCCCACAATTGAAGTCCAAACAAATCAGTTTAGCGAACGAGAAAGTATTTCTGGTGGAACCCAGCGTTCCATCCGAGCTACCTGGATCGAAAGTTCCGACCAGGCAACTTAAAGCGGAATCGATGCTTATGGATCCTGAACTTCCGGCTAGTGCTCAACCCATTCCCGCAGCAGGGTCACAAAATGTATACCGCTCGCCTTCCCACACAAGATCTAAATCCGATATCGGAATTAATCAGCGCGTGGCGATCCTCACACACGAAAGAGAAGGAAATGGTTATCACACACCCTGCAACATCCCCATGTCATCTTCACTGCCAACAATTTTACCAACTGACCAGGATTCGGCCAGATTATTAAATGAAGGTAACGTTTTGCGGATCCCTTGCTAAAGATCGTACCACAACTTCATATTTCAACCATGATAGGATGTCTGGCCAAATCCAGTAACAAATTTCAGACATTTCCAGGTTTTCCAAACAAATTTTCACAAATTTCTAGGCCATATGATAGTGATTTTAAACTCATTTATAATAAATAACATATGCAATTAAAAACTGCAGTAGTATTTAGCAACTACCCTGGGCTGCACCCAGAAACCCATTTTTTTGGAATGGGGGTAGAAGGGGCCAGACCCAACAATATTGTTCAAAATTTGGCCTGCTGGCAGAAATTTCAAGGCTTTTGTACATTACTGTAAAAATTGATATAAAATGGCGCCACAGGCGACTTTTTTGCTTAAAAACACTCAAATACTGCCAAAAATTTAAATTTTCCAGACACAGATTAAATTTCCCTGACATTTCCAGACAATAGGCCTACTGATTTCCCTGACATTTCCAGGTTTTCCAGATGGCCAGACACCCTGCCACGAGTACAGCATGTCTCATATGCAAACGTTTACTTACCAGTTTTTCTTAAATATATTTTTCAAAAAGTATAGGACTTACAATAATTTATTCCAAAAATATAGGAATATTATGACCATAGGATGTTAGTAAAGAGGATGAATTTGGAATAAAAATAGTATAGCTTAATTATATCATATCATATCATCACATTTTCAGAGTATTCAACACCAATTTTCAGAAGGCCAATGGAGGGACAATCGCTGACAAGCTTTCTTTCTTCACAAGACTTTCGCACTTGTGCAGAATTGGATAAGGTTCGTTGCCGTTCAGCTGTCAGTCTTGTGAGAGAGAAAAAAATGTTTTGTTAAAAACTATCATTCTTTTTTCCAGGAAAATGCTCATTTCAGCATTTCAGAAGCTTTGATAGCTGCAATAGAACAAATAAAATGTAACCAGATGCGCAAGATTGCAGAGGAGCAAGATGAAGAAAGCGATGACGAAGAAATAAAACATCTGAAGCAACGCATTCGAATCAGAAGGCGGGAGCGCCTTCAAGAGGTACTTTCTAGTTCATGAATTATTTTTTTGTAAAAATTGCCAACACCAATGCTACTATAGAAAATTTATTACGCAGAAAGTGGTTTACCGAAATCCTCAACTTTTGAGTGATGGATGTACGGACAGTAAGTAGTGTACGAATGCATCATTTGACCGTAATCCTAGCTGGTTTCCTCAAACATAATTTATTTTTCAAAACAGCAGCTACCACAAGCCAGAGTCCGTCTCCCCGTAGCACATCCTCGGACAACAAATCTGGTAGGAATTTAACATGACATTGGCAGGGTTTGATTATAATTTATAGTGTATGCCAGTTAACTTTAGTTAATGCTTCTTTTCCAGAAGAAAATACTTCAGACAGCATCGATCAAATTGACTTATCAGGCAGGCTATGTTCTTCCTTTTCAATAAATAAAAACCTTATAAACCAGTTGAAGTCGATCCTAATTCCCAATTTTTGATTTGCCAAAAGATGGTAGCGAAGTCGATAGTAAGTTGAGCACACTTCATGAGTCTGGGTTGTCCTTATCAATGGCATCGTTGTATTCTGATGCTGATATTCAAAGGCCAGCCGTGGCACAGCCTCCTCCGCAGGACTTATCGGACAAAAGGTGGCTTACAATTAATAATTTCAAATGGGAAACTAGTTTGGGAGTATTAAAAACGGGTATTGGTTTTCCCGGATTTAGTTTGCCGGTAGCTGAGAGTGCTGCATCCTACGTGTCGGCTGAATCGGTGGCCTTGAGTTTGCTTAGGAAATTCTCGGAAAAACAGCTTCCGAAAGCGTCCGATCTGGAATGGTTAGTTTCGGAACAAGACGCTCCACAAAAGGTTATTGAGTTTCCTTACTTGCAACTTTTTGGATCAAGATGGCATAAAATAACAAAAGAATTTCAATGTAGCTATTACCCATGCCAACTTCGTGGCCAGTGTCGCCCGATGATGCCGAGAATATCAACCAAAACTTGCAGGTAACGCTTACAAAACAGGCGTACAATTTTAAAACTGACTCGAATTTGGACTAATTCTTACACGCTTGTAAATAACAGACACGGTTAAGGGGCAACTTGGAATGGGCCCCTCCCCGGCAGCAAATAATCTTTAATGTTCACCCCACACCTCAGTAAGCATAAAATGAACACTTTTCATAAATTTGCACAGATAACAGAAGTCCATGCACTTGCAAACTTCCTGATGGAGTATGCAAAATTGTATTAATTATTGATTTTGTTTTAGAAGAAAAGTCATCATGGCTAAACAGAATTACAGGTGTACAGGATGCGGCACAAAAGTCGAACAAGGTGACCGATTTGATACTTAACATATTTGAGTTTTCTATTCTGAACGAACGAAACAGTATCGTTATCTCTGCCAGGTTTCATGAAGCGGTTTCGCTACTGCGAATATCTCGGAAAATACTTCTGTCAGTGTTGCCATAATAATAACCTATCTTACATTCCTGGACGCATCCTGCGCAAGTGGGACTTTAATAAATATTACGTGTCCAACTTCTCGCGAGAATTGTTGTACAAAATGTGTGCCGACCCACTTTACGACATTAACAACGTGAACCCGTCATTATATCGACGTGTGAAGGTTTTGCACCAAGTTCATCAGTATCGTCTTCAGTTATATCACATCAAAGACTTCATTCGGGTTTGTCGGAATTGTCAGAGGTATTTGAAATGCAGTTTTTTTTCCTTCAATTGAAACTTTGCTCGAAATAGTACAAAAATGTTTTTTCCCTGAAAAGTTTGGCGGAAGAGTTGGATAAGCAACCCAATCACCTATTTAACAATCCCCACCTATACTCTCTGATTGAGCTCGTTCAGGTGAAAAATGGAGAAATGCTCAACCGACTAAAGCCTATGGTTGCCCAAACGCTAGCACATGTATCTCAATGCCAGGTAAGCATACCAAAATGGTAATTTTGTCCTGTTTGTTTTAGACTTCCTCGTAAGAACAACATTAGTTGATTTTTTTGTGATTTTTATCTGCTTAGTTATGCCAGGCGAGAGGGTTTTTCTGTGAATTTTGTAAAAATGACAAGGAAATTATTTTTCCATTTCAACTCGGTAAAGTTTCTCAGTGCCCAGGTATGCTTGCGAAATCACTTTTTAATTTTTTAATGTATTTGTAAACGTAGAACTGCAAGCTCAATTAGATTTCTTTTCCAATTCCAGCTTGCTGGTCCTGCTACCACAGTGATTGTTTCGTTCCTAGCAAGTGTCCCAAATGCTTCCGAATCGAAGCCAGGTGAGTTGTTCGACTTTTCAGAATGCTAGCCCTGATATTTGCACGGAAAATTTACAGTTCATGTGTCTTTATTTCAGGAAGCAGCAGTTATCACCGAATGAAGAAACTATGGAATTGCTCTAGAGCATTTTATTACAAAATGCAACAACAAATTCATCAAAATACAACACACGATTGTATAATTCAATCTTTACCCTCCACATTAATAAGCAGCTTCGATTTATTTTTCTTTAATTTGTGATCAAATATACGTTATGAATTTACTGCTGCTAAAGACCTTACTGCATTTCATAAAAATGCATCAAATTGTGATACGCTTAATATGTAAATGAGAAATCTATTAAAATATTTAATGTGAAGTCATAATGTCGTCTTGTCTGTGACCAACAGTATCATAATATATTTACAATAAAGTACCTGAAAAAAAATCACAAAGTAGTTGTTTTCACCTCAATTAAATAAGCTTAATCATAAAACTAATCTACTTTCTAGGTAGGAACAAAAGACTGAGATGACTAAGTAGTCTGCACTTTCAGTGTTAGTGCTGTTCATTTGCAAGACTAATAACTGCGAAGAGTGTGCAACATTAGGTGTGAGAAATGAAAATAAGTACGTACATTAATCCAAATAAGAAAGTGAAAAAAATTAAAAAAATAATAAAAAAGTACAGATGAAAATAGTTCAAATGATTGGCCACATGCACTTACTTGTAAATTTGTGTAAAACTGTTAACAATTATGTGGACGTTATGTCGCAACCCTTCAAACTATATCTTTTTTACGTCTTCGTACTCGAATCTCAGACCATCTCCCAACAAGGGCGAGGGCAGAGTGGGAAAAAGCCAAACCAGCCACCAATTTCTTCCCAAAACATCCATGACATTATATTTCCAACCGAGATCGTAAGTACCGATAGCATGTTTGCGTTCGTATTGCGTTTGCCCATTCAAGATTGCTGCAAACTGTGTCACCACCAGGTAAGAGCTCATCAGGATGATAATCAAGCCAAGAATTTGCACGATGGATACCAGACACCCGTAAGCACTTAGGTAGCCCAAGATTAGAGCGAAGTGAGGAGCAATCAGCGACACCAAAGAAGACACAGTAAAGCCTCCCATTTGCGTAAAACAGTATTCCCACTGAAAGATTGCTGCATACAGCGTCCCAATCAAAATATAGCCCATGGCAACGATGTAGTAACGGTGGTTGTGATAGCCAATACAACAACCTTAATTAGCAAAGACATTAGTTAAGGAAACTAGAATACCCTGAACCATTAGTAGAGCAACTTCAGAAAACATACCAGTAAACATGCAATGGTGATCTCTCTTAAGAACGCATTCCTTGCAGATCTCGCAGTGGTACGACCTTGGTGGCGAGTTTAATTTGCATTCATAACAGTATTTCCATTCTAAAATACAGTAAATTTTAAAGTATCACAAGAATGCTATTCAAGTCATGGACTGGATTCAAGAAAACATTAATTTTGCAGGCTAGAACAGTAAACAGGGCAGCCTCTAAATCAAACTATTGTGCATTTTAGACTAATTTCTCCTTCCCATTATTAGTAGGCCTATATTTTTTTTATTTCTGCTTGCATGACTCTGAATGTCATTTTGACTGCCTTTTTTCAAACAAAAAATTAAGTAAAATATCCATATCATCAAAATATATTATGAAATACACAAAACGTTGGTTCTGCATGGTTTAAATTTTTAATTCTTGGAAATATTCTCCTAAACCACATAAATCTTGGAACAAAAATAGTCCCATATAAAAAAATAGTCCAATATAAGAGCACCCCAGAAAAATTTCAGATATCCATTTAGTTACCTTGCTTTTGAACTGAGGGTAAGAAACTTTTACGTCCAGAAGCATCAGTGCGAATGACCAACAACAAGTTGCCAAAAATGTTCATCACAATATAAGCAGCTGCCAGCATATGAAAGATCACAATGGCAGTGATTGAGGTATGGTAATTGGGCAAAACCACTCCAAATTCCCAAACGATTGTTAGTGGAATTAGTACGGCCATTAGTAAAAACAATGCCTTATCCCGAGGATTTTTAGGAATTATAAACTGGCTGTGAGCCATTATTATTTACTTCACAACCATCTCAAGATCTCTTTGCATGCTTCCTGAAGAGGAAGTGTATTTCTGCTTCGGTACATCATTGTTTCAAATAAGGGCTATTCAATAAATTTCCCAATACTAGATGATCAACATCAAAAATACGTACTTTGATAGTAAAATACAATCAATACCGGCACATGTACTAGCCCAACAATAGTAGGGTTTTTTTTCAGAAACAAGTAATAAAATTCAATTTTATAATAGCAAATGGTATTATAATGAAATTATATATAAGATATGAAATGAAACTTCACCCAAATAAAAATTTTGTTTGTTTTAAAAAAAAAAGTCAGGGTGTGTCTAAACTTTCAGATAAGAGGAAAAAAAAAATAAAAACTACTGTATTGAAGTTATTTAAAGTTACAACTCAATTTAGTATCTTTAAATACAAAAAAAAAATTTGTATCAAAAATGATCTTATTATTATACTTAGAATATAATAAAAGAGAATAAAAGCTTGTTGTGTTTGCCATCTATCAGGGGCTAACATTTAAACATTTTTGCTGAATATAAAAAAAATTAAAAAGGTGTGTACAAAATTATCAGATAACCCAATCACAAAATAGTAGTTGTATATTTAGAAACAAAAAACAGTTTAAAAAATGGAATAGTTACTAGCATGTATTACAGTTGATTATCTAATGTAAATAATCAACGAAAAATTGTCATGAAAACGTTGTTCCTTAGAATTATCGGACCGCCCTTGCAATGGAATTGATTAAAACGAAGGTTATGTAAAAACAGTCGTGGAAAGCTTGAACCCTGACGGGGAAACCCATTTGTAGGCTAGAGTACAGAGCGAAAGTTGTTATTTATTAATGCAGCTCTATTAACAAGCATTAACACTTCCGTATAAAAATATAGGCTTAAATTTCTTAATAATTAGTCTAGAATCTATAATATAAAATCTTAAAATATGGCAGAAATAACCGAGACCATGAGCGCAAAGTGTTTTGGAGGCTACCAGAAAGTATTTTCACACGACAGGTAAGATTTTAAAATAAAAATATAATAATCTCCTATCCTGAACTTTGGCAAAAATCAATCATTATTTCAATATTAATTTCATCTTTTTCAGTAAGGAATTAAAATGTAACATGAAATTCGCCATATATTTACCGCCAAAATGTGAATCCGAAAAAGTGCCGTGTCTATATTGGCTTTCCGGTAGGCAAATTTAAATCATTTTTGTAATTTCCCCATACATGTCCTGATCAACTAAAGAGTGAACCGGATAATTCCAAAAATTCAATCAGAATGTAGAGCCTTATTTCGATTAGGAAGGCCTACGGTATTTCAGAGGCCAAGTTATCTGCTTAATTAGCTTTAAAATAATTCTAGTTGTACAATTAAGCAACTTGGATATTTTCCTGTTCACCTTTTTGTTGAACAATCTATAGCATCTTATCCCAGCATTTCCTTACAGGATTAACATGTAACGAGCATAATTTCATCCAAAAATCCGGGGCTCAACGATATGCCGCAGAACACGGAGTTGCAATTGTGTGCCCTGACACGAGTCCTAGTAAGTACCAGACATTTTGCTACCCATCATTACAATTTCTGCTTGAAAATACTTTAATTTTGAAATTTTTTAAAAAAAAAACCCGATAAAACTGCTTTGGATAAATTACTATATATTCGCACACAAATGTTATATCCAATGCATTTTTGTCAAGTTTAATTATATCTTGGAGATCAATTTTCTTTAAATAAACCTACTAACAATTGATGTTGCTCAATAATAACAGAAAAACAATATGGTTTTTCAATTGTTTTAACAACCTGGTATGTATACACAGGAAATGCAAACAGTGAGTTATAAACCAGATGTAGGCCTACTAATCGATAGGATGGCAACCATGACTCAGTATAAAAATCATATCACTAAGGCGTGTTAACCTTGATATAAATAGTCACTGCAATATGGCATCGCATAAACCTAATGTGATAACCACATCAAAAACTATTCTAGCCTAATCTTTTGCCACCATTATTCAAATAATCAAATCGCAATTCAGAAATCGCTTGACTCCACGTGTAATGATGATACTGAGAATCATCAGCACACCCTAGCTATCCCAACCAGATACTTTCTGATGCAATAAAATTAAACGCCTTTTTTACATAGTTTCCTAAAAATTGTTAAACGTGCAAGTCATAAGTTTATTTATTCTATACATTGCAGTGCATGATTGTCTGTTTATTTAGTACCTGTAGCAATAATTTCTTCAGAATTAATATACGTCATAACACTAACTACACCCTTCACCCATTTTTACCCATTGATTATTCTGCTACTTTAATCAGGAGCAGTTTATATGTTACTTGGCCAACAAACTGTGAATTCTTGTCTGTTCAACCAAAGAGTGAACTGGAGAATTCAAATGTCCCAATAGAATACAGATTACAGAACCCAATTTAAGGTAGTCTAGCACCATGAAGCAAAGTTATAAGGGAAGAAGCCTGTATCTAAATGCAAAATGTTATCAAAACTCTTGGCTCTAGGAATTTTAACCAGCAGATATTTATCACCTAAAAATTAGCCTAAAAATGTCTCTAATTCAAATGATTAAGCTGTATCCTGCAGGTTTCAAATAATTTTTTCAACTTTTGACGCAAGGTTATATTTAAAAATCTAAATAAAAAAACATGTGTATGCCAAAATTTAGCTCCTGAAACGTTGTTTTTCTATTATTAAATTATTATGCCCTGTTTAACAAAAGAGTGAACTGGAAAGGAGCCAAGGGTGCTGTAGGCAGCATGGAAAAATATGTTTCTTTAGATGGAAGTAAGATGAGATTTTTAGGGATTAGTTTTTTTTCAGCAAGGTTATATTGCCTAGTGTATAGCAATGCATTAACCTGACTTTGGTAATTGAGCCAATGTAACAAAATCCAGAAATTATAGGACAAATTTGCCAAATTGTGTTTGTGCAACGACAATTTTATAATCCAGATACAGTTAACAAAATGGAATTCCCAATAAAATAAATATCCAATTTTTACTATTTCACTTACATTGTACCCTATTGTTTATAGGGGGGTGCAACATAGAAGGTGAGGAGGACAATTTTTATTTTGGCACTGGAGCAGGATTCTACGTAAATGCCACACTGCCTAAATGGAAAGAAAATTATCGGATGTACTCTTACGTCACAGAAGAAGTAAGTCCCAAATTGTCGATAACCTATTCTTCTAGCATCAAATTCTGGGCACGCAAGAACTAGCCTAACTTATTCATTTTTCACTTATTTTTAGTTACCAGCACTGATAAACAGCAATTTTCCAGTTTTACCAGATAGACAGTCGGTGTTTGGCCACAGGTAAACAAAAATGCTTAGGCTACCAGTATTGTGTTGCAGGTTTTTTCCCGCAAAATTGTGATTTAAATCTTTGCATTTGATGTCTTTTATATAGTATGGGTGGTCATGGAGCCTTAATTTGTGCTTTAAAAAATCCTGGCAAATACCGCAGTGTGTCTGCCCTCTCACCAGTCTGCCACCCTACGATCTGTCCGTGGGGTAAAGTGGTTCTACCTGGCTATCTTGGAGACGACGAAGAAGCATGGAAGGTGCAACTAATAACATAAATCCAATTTAATCGAATATTTCTATGGAATGCCTATTTTAAAAAGCTAATGTTACCAGGAATATGATGCCACACTGTTGCTAGAAACATACCAGGGACCACCCATGGAAATCTTAATTGACCAAGTAAAAAACTTTAAGACGTATATTAATTTGACTTTTAAACCTAAATTGTTTTAAGTTGTTTTAATATTTTCCTAACCTATATTGTAGGGGAAAGATGATAAATTCCTACAGGATAAACAGCTTTTGCCGGAATATTTTGTGAAGGCCTGTGCCGATAATCAGATGCCTGTCATTTATAGAGTTCATGAGGTGAATTTCTCCTTTCAGAAATATCTATGTTAGTTTTCCAAGGTAGGCCTACATATTTCAATTTTTTTTCACTCAACCTTTAGGGTTACGACCATGGCTACTACTTCATCGCCACTTTCATCGAGGATCATATAAAACACCACATGAAGTATTTACAATCTTAAATGGAATTTTCTGTTAAAAATTGATGTAAATTCTTATGGATTATAATAATAGGGTATAATATGTGTACATCGTTACGTGGTTATGAGGTACTGTTATAATCCGTTATAACAGTGTTATTAAAACTTTACTGTTAAATTGCAATTATAAAATAAATCCTGCTAAATTAAATGTTTTTTACTTTTGTTTTGAATACAGAAGATACAGGGATAGATAGATAGATATAAGAAAAAAATATTTGAAATTGGGAATCATGTAGGTCGCCGATACATCAATTAAAATATTAATTTTAGCAAAATTTAGGTGGAAATTCCCATGACTTGTATAACCTTATGCATTTCACAGGGTTAACTTACAGGGTAACATACAGTTTGCTTACAAACTAAGACTATTCCCCGACTTTCGTAGTTACAATAGACATATTTTGGCGTTATTACCCAGTTACCATTTGGTAACATAGCTTGAACCTTGAGCGTTTTACTTGTGACGCCAGCTGTTTCATCGTTTTGGATAACGATGCCGGGTAACCAAAAGGGTAACCAACCTGTTATCTACGTAAATAAATATAGGTGGTGATCCAAATGAGGTAACAGAAATTATGGATGCTTCATATAGGAAAAACATAGAATGTAAAACTTTTGCATTTTAGCATTTTGTTGATATCCTAGGATAGAGTTAAGAACTACTTGTAAACCGGATGACTACAGCCTATGACAATGTAATAACGCCAAAATACGCTTAATGAACCCTGAATCTCAGGAACAACTCTGTCAATAAGAAACAATGTAGACTATAGCCTACAATGCTTAAAATTAAGACAAAAAGTGGACCCCCCAGCAAAAAAGCCCCAACTGTAAAAACCCTGCAGAATCACAATGCTTTAGACAGGTCAGCCGAAAATATGACTTTTTTGGATTTGCCTGCAATGCAGTAGGCTATTACAAAATAAATAAGTTATCAAAATAAATTCTGAAAATCACCAGTTTTCATAATATGGCACTAAAAATATCATGTTCATAAGAACATCTGACAAAATTCCAAACTTATAATAGGCCTATTGCCTAATAGGTTAAGGTTTTAGATGTAGACAAAATCCAAATTACAATTTACTTTATAGCTCCTGAGAGCCAATGGAAGCTTCCATGGAAGGCAACTGCAATCGATGAAAATAAAACTGATGCATTGAGACATCGCGTGTTTTATTTTGATTTTACGATAAGACATTAAAAAGCAAAAAATAAAGCTATATAAGCTAGCAATTAAACATTATCAATAAAACATTATGTACATTTCCGCTGTAGAATAGGCCTTTTTTTTTTTAATTTGTTCATGCTAAATTACAAATGTTTTATTGGTCAGTTGCTAGTTCAAGAATTTGCTGTTTTCCCTTAGTTTGTTCCCATATGTGTCCTAACATAAAAAAAACCTTAATGGTTATAATGTATGCCGGAGTTAGGTCATGGTTTGATTTATGATATCGAGCGCGGCACTTCATAGAAAAAAAAACCAAAACCAGAGGAACGAGAACCAAGATTTATCCGAGCCCCTTTTTTTGTCAAAGCAAAAGAAATCAGCAAAGACTCGAAGCTGCACATGTTCACTAACATGTTTACTGAAATAATTTGACAGAAAAAAAAATTGGGAAATGTGATGGTTTTGCATGGAAATTTTGATTTGTATAGTGAGCCCATGCCTGGTAGAACCCTGAGAATTTCTGACGTTATCACTGCAGAAAATCCTAGGTATTCTGTAACAAAAATTGCAAATAACCTGCATGTGAATACTGAATACTGCAGAAAAATAGCAGCAAAATGCTTTCTGTGCAAAACTCCATTTTGGAACAATTTTTTTTGGTACTTATAGGCCTACCCAAAAGGTATATTTGTAAATACTATTTTTGGCATTATCGTGCTGGGATTAACTTTCAAATTTTAAACTCATTTGGACTGCACTGCAGTGTTTGTTTCATAAGGGAACATCTTTTGCTGGGTCACTTTGTATGAATTTAAGGCATACCGTAATTTGGGCGAACTTTATTTTTCTAAATTTCCTCTTGCAAATTAAGACTCCCACAATCTTGAAAGACTTTAGCACAGTCGATATAAACGAAAAATTACAATATCCGAGCGCGATCACAAGCGAAACCAACGTATTTGCCATTTCAAATCTCCTTCTTTCAAACCTTTTTCGAATGCGCGAGCAATGGCGCACCAGAACAAGCACAACGTTGTGCATCGAAGGCATGAATGAAACTAGGGTGAAGGACCTCGAGAAAACTTTTTCAATGTGTCCTCCACTAAGTTCACTCATTTTAAGAGCTGCCGTGTAAGGGAGAAGACAATGGTTGAGGAAGCTCTAGCGTAAAACACACATTTAATATCGCTGCAAGTTACCAACTGTGAAAGACTAGAAAGTGTTAAAAGCATCCTCAGTGGACTCGTTCGACTGAACTTATGGGTCACAACAGTTGTTCACTGGTTACTATTCGTCAACAGTGGATTCATACAGAATTGAATAATAATAATCGTAGTGGAAATAGAAACTTCTTCATTGACTATTCTAACGAGAAACCTGAATTGGGTGTGGGCGCAACCGCTTTTACAACCAAACCCGCTCCAAAATGGCGTTCAAACGTTCTCGTCGCGAACATTTGTTATCACGCGATGCGCGTGAACTTTCCCACGAGCCGCACAAGGTATGGAGCAAAATGGCCGACGAGGAGGGCGACGTGAGGGTGGACGAAAGGCTCAAAATAAAAATTGGTAAGTCACACATTTTCATTCATTTAAAAAAAAATAAGACTAAAATCTAAATAAAATCTATGGAATCACCCATTTTCGGGAACCAAAAGCGCATTGCGAATAACCGTTTTCAATAAAGCACCTGAATCTACAAACTATTTATCAATATACAGCAGGTGGTGGTGAGATTTTCATCGCACTGCATAAAATCTCATCGCAAAAAAGAAAAAAATTAAATTAAAAAATACCGAATTAAAAATAGGCTATGTAATGAATTGAAAGGATGGAGGCACGAGTAACAACTACAAACTACTTCTCCTTCAGTTTTTTTTTAAACTTTTGTAAAACTACAACAAATTCAATAAATTTTGAAAAAAAGATATTTGCATGATTTATGATGAATGCGGTACCGTAATTTAAAAGTTTACTAAAACAATAATATTTAAATATATTTTAGCTTAAAAATTCAATAATTTTTAGTTTTTCAAAGAGGTTTATAAATGTTAATACATGTAAATAATATACAAAACTTTCCTAAATTTATTTTAGAATTTAAAAAAAAACGTTTTACTTAAAAATAAATTTAAAAAAGGAATATAGATGCACTCCAACTTAGTTTTCAAAGAAACTGTACAGATAAAGCCTATAACCAAAATTTTAACAAATTTTACAAAAACTCTTAAAACAGGTTTACAAAATTTGTAATCCCATTCAACTACAGTATTTACAAAATTTGTAATGCATTCAACTAGGCCTACAGTATTTACAAAATTGGAAATACATGCAACTAGGCCTATAGTATTTACAAAATTTTCATGTTCATTACACGCTGTACTTGTGAGATATCAAAGATATTTTTAATTACATTAAAATCACTAAAATAATTTTAAAAAATGTTAATAGGCCTATTTCAACGTAAAAAAATGCACTCTAGTGTATCGCATTATCAAAGGTACCCGACTTTACATTCAAAAATTCTGAGAAAGGGAGTGAGGTCAACCTATAGAAAAAAAAAACCTGAAGGGTTGAAAACTTAGTGAAAACTTACTATAATAGCAAAAAAATTTGGTGAATGAAATACCACAGGTTGCAATGGCGTACGTAAGCCTACGTTTTGAACGAACGGGTTAAAAAGTCCCTCCCACATTTCTCCCATGAATGGGCAATTGTAATCTACTGGTTTCAAGTTGTTACTACGTGAAAAAATGCCACGAACTCGTTTGAAAATTACACTTATTAGATTAGGCTTATATTGATGTGTGTCAAAAGTAAGGACATAAAAAAATGTCCTATTCGCCTTTTTAAAAAAACCTAATTTCAAAATAATGATTTAGCCAGCCTTCTATTTTTTTTCCAGCCTGAAAGAATTTCATTCAGATTCAATTTTAATTAATTTAAAAAAAAAACGTTACGAGCAAGGCATACTTATTAAATAAAAACAATAAAAAAATTAAATACAAACTCTAACTGGAAAATTCATTGTTAAAGTCGAAAGTAGGTCTTGCCCATATCCTGCTCAAAATAAAGAATGAACTGGAAAGCTCATACAGACCAATCAGAAGAGGGGTGATTAGTTTCATCTACCATTGCAACTCGAAGCGCCATCTGTGATGAAAAGTTTTTAACTGCAATTTAGCCTGTACGAAAATGGCGGCCCATGTCATTTGTCATAGACGCATGGCGCCATCTATCGAGATGAATACTAATGGGACAAAAATTGAGGATTTCTTATTATCAAATGGTGCATAGTAGTCAATGGAAGTAACTAATGCATAAGCA
The DNA here is from genome assembly GCA_034700285.1 of Proteroiulus fuscus. Classification (NCBI taxonomy): domain Eukaryota; kingdom Metazoa; phylum Arthropoda; class Diplopoda; order Julida; family Blaniulidae; genus Proteroiulus; species Proteroiulus fuscus. Next base: position 5,789 of record JAQIXP010000165.1, on the reverse strand, counting down.
GCCTTTCTAGTTCACTCTTATTTTGAACAAATATTTTCGACGCATTTAAACCTGAGTCCGTCAAAGTTGATTAATGCCCGATTTGTAATCAAATCTGAAGGTAAAATTTCCGGTAGGATGACTCAATCTCACGATGGCCATGTTACAATTTGGAGTGTTTAGAAACTACGGCATAAAATATTTTTTTTTTAAATTTTGTTAGCAAATAAATCTTATATGAATAATAGTAGGCCTACCATTTTTTTTCCTATAATGGCAAGCCAGGTTATATAATTTTTTTTAATTTCAACAGCAATATCACGGCCTTGTAATGTATGTTTTATTATTTAGTTTAATTATCTACAAATCTGGGTTGGGCATTGATAAAAACAGAGTATACATGCAGTCTCTTTCGCAATGCTACAATTCTGTTACTATGTCTACATCCATGCTGGATATTCATGAATGGGGAAGTAAGAGATTCACGTCGCAATCTAAAAAATTTACAATGCTACTGCGCATGCGCGATGTAGGCCTAATGTACTCGTTTTTATTTTTCAATGAAAAAAAATATATATTCAAATATTATTTTTAAATGAAAAAATAATTCCCCTTGATAAAAATGCATTAGTTAACATGGCAAGTGGGTAAAGTTCACCCTGTTACCATGCTAACAAATGCATTTTTGTCAAGTGGAATTATTTCTTTCATTTGAAAAAGGGTTGATACCGAAGTCGTTTGCATACTGCAAGCGTACTACGCGTACTGCAACCTGTCGCTAATGTCGTATGCATGCTACATAGACTATGTGTAGTATGGACCAGTACTAAGTATTTGTAATGGTTGTGGATTTTTAGAAAATAATGCAATTATATAACTCATTACCGGGTACGTACCTATTTTGGAGATTTGCGAATAAAGTAAACTATTTTAATGAAATAATCCAAATTTTTCACTGAATAGGCTACTCCCTAAGATTTACAACAAAGGCCTATAGGATCTTTAAATTGCAAAGTTTGTGAATTCTGGAAAACTTTAAAGGGAAATCCCCACCTTGCAGCAAGTGATATTTAAACTGTACACACTTACTATAGATATCAATGGCTTAATTCAAAAGAAGCTAATAAGCCAAATATTGCTTTCAAAATAATAGCGTTTTTATGGAAAAAAAATGTATAATTTGGAAATAAACAATGGTAAAAGGGTAAAATTTGGTGAACAGATGAAACAGTATATTTTATAAGTAATGTGCTAATTTTTGTTAAATAATTAAAATTAGTAAATTAATTAAGTAATTTGAGAAATAAAAGGCTTAAAAATGCACATTCGTTAGTTTGACTTTTAAGTTTGCACGAAAGCGAAATAAATAAAGTGTGATGTAGTGAATGTGCACATCCATTAGTTTGCCTATTGAATAAAGTGAATGCAAAAAAAAGTAGCAAAAGTTGTCACATACGAGCGTATGCTACTTCTATTGTTATAAAAATCTATGCCATGAACAATTTTTAAAAGGTGAACTAACGAATGGTACCATTCGCTACTTATTACTTTTAGGGATGATACCTTGTTGGATGTTCGCTACTCTTCACTTATGTAACGTTAAAAAATATTGGTTAAATTAATTTCTGTAACTGTAGGTTAATTGTGAATTAAGCCATCGATATGAATGCCTGTGACAATAATAGTGGCGCCCTCCAGGACATGCATGTCTATACGTATTTCATGGGAGCTGATGCCTTTAATCCAGTAGAGGGCGCTACATACTGTCAGTAAAATGGCGCCTATTTGGACTTTGCATTTTCATCCAAATTCTCTTATTCAGGACATTTTATTTATTGATTGGTGGGCTCAAATCCAATTGAAATTTCCGTGGCTATCCTAATTTTTCCTGCTCTTTTTCCTACAACCAACTTCATTCAAAGGGAAACTTTTCCCATTAACAGAAAAATAAGTTTAGGCCCTGGAAGGGAAAGTAGTACATTTTTTTACGAAGTGCAGTGTTATAAAGAAGGGGAGCCTGGGGAGGCCACAGTGATCTCGGAGGCCATTCTCAGATATATTTTGGGGACGAAATCATTCACAATTACTTGAGCATTCATTGCGCAATAGATGTACATAAAACCATTAAATAGGCCTACGTTGCTTTTTCATTCAGTATTTCCAATTCATTCATATCACTAAACAATGAAAATATTATTGTTGCCCGGTTTGCTGATATTGGTTATTAATAGTATTGTAATCAACTGATTGTTTGTGACAGTGATTGCTTTTTGCTATCACAATTGCACTGATTGTGTGTACCAGTAGTTCATTTACAGATTTAAACTATAAAACAATATAAATCCGGCTGTAATCCCTTCGTTTTTATAGCACCTTTTAACTCTATAGTCTAATAATGTTAACCATGACGTGTATGACCTATTAAAATATCTTTTTGATAAGAAAATTCCCTAGTAGGCCTAGCATTTATTCGCATGCATATTATTATGTGAAATATAGGTCTATAAAATATGTTTAAAACATAAACAAACAAAAAAATTATATGAACAATTACATTCAAAATTCCCCCTCCCAAAAATATTACTCAGCATCCGTTTAAATTGGTCTACATCTATTGTTAGAAACAAACCGAATTTAAAATTCAAAACTGTAATATTCTTATTAAATGGAGAAAATATTTCAAAACTTCTATCTTAGTCATGCAAAATTTTGCCTACACATGCAAAACATTTTACGATCGAATCTGATGTAGGTACGGTATGCTAAACTCTGTTCAACAAACATGTGAACTGGAGAACTCAAATAAACCAAACATATAAAGACAAATTAAGCCTGCAGATGAAAATCATGATCAAGTTGTATGGTCATTGATGCAATAACCCTGCAGAAGTAACTAGTCAATAAGTAGTATAACAATGATTGGTTATTTTCAGTCACTCTTTTGTTTAACTGATATAATTAAATATGATATGGAATGCAAAATGTATAAAATATTCCAGAATGCCCATAAACTATATAGGGCCTATGCCTATTTTTAAATAAAAATAAAATCAAATGATATGATTGGATCAACAGACTGGATGGCATGGGGATGAAATGCATAGTTTCCAAAGTGTAAACGCGACGCCATCTTGAGCCATGCTCAGTTTAAAATACTATAATCAAAGTCACCCTCAGATAGGCCCCAAAGTGCCATCTGGGAACAACAAAGCAAAACTAAAATCGTTAAGGAAAAAGGGAAGTGTCACCATGACAACAGGGGATGCGTGTTAGGAGTGTCACATTTCCCATAGGATTTAGTTTTGCTTTGTTATTCCCAGATGGCGCTTTGGGGCCTATTTGAGGGTGACTTTTGAGTATAATTCTGTTCTGATTCAGAATTCTACGTCTTGCATCATCATTAATCCGATTCAAAGTAACTACCCTAATCAAATAGACATTTTGATCATGGTCTACACTGCTCAATGATAACATGGTAATGTTTCATAATGTGAATGAATTTTGATTTTAGCAAATCGTGCAAGCTTAATATTCCAACTTGATTACATTATGTTCCATCAGGATTGACTGATGTAATTGTGAGATTGCGGCATTCTGGGTAATACAAATGGCGGTCAATTAAAGAGGAAGATATAACAATATTAGTGCTTATGCATGAATTTATAGATTGCACATGCCTTTCTAATGCTCGACTATTTCATTGGCTTTTAAAACTCTCTGCAAGGCGATAATTAAGAAATCAACAATGACTGATACCAGCCAGTCATCGAAACACTGGCTTCTTGTCCTTTTTTTCAAACTACATAATACATAATATCTCAGTGGGGATAGCTTGTGTGAAAATTATGCAATGGGTGTGTCAAAACTCATCAAACCCCAAGTCACACAAACCACGTGAGTAATGGGTTAGGCTATTGTAATTAACACTGGGCCTTACCAAGTTCTGCCCACACTTTGTGCATCAGTCAGCAGCCAATGTCAATGATAAAACCTCAAAACGCCGTAAAAGAAAACACCAATTTTTTAGGAAGCCATTTTTTAAAATCAGTGCTTCAACTATAAAACTTTTTCTAAAAAAAAATTGTAAGGAAACCAATAAGTTCCTATTCTCAAAATCTGCACTCAAGACACCTCGTCTATTTCTGCTATTAATTTTTTTCTTTTAAAAACTATAAAATTCATCTTGCTCCAATCCCACCATAATTGTTCAATGTTGCTTTACAGTAAGATTAAATATAGCTTAAGACACAATAGACATCTAGCGGGCACGAAGTCAACTTACTCAGAAACACGTCAATGCACGCAACCAAACATCAGCACACATTTCTTGGGTGCTTTTATTACTGACTGTTAATAGTTGGCTTTGTCCCCGCTAGGTGTGTTATGCCTACAGATATGGCAGTAAGCATATCTTTTTGACAATCCTCTATAGTTATTTCTGCTCCACTTCAAATATATGCATGTGCTTTCCAATATTTTTACTTAAAAATTCAGGACAATCTATTTCTGGTAAAAACTTTCTATTTTCAAACATTAAATATTATTGATTGGCAACATCTAGATAAATGTTATCCTATACACTTTTAACATCTCTTTTAAGTACATATGGTACTACAATATGTAAATATAGTCCTACATGGATTTATCAGTATTAAAAAATAAATATACATATAAATAAATACATATGGGTTACTCTGCTGATTAAAATTGCCAGTGAATAACTTAAAGCATTCAATTTTGTTATCTATCAAGCTGTCCTAGAATTGTCATAAAATTGCTGAGAAAACTTCCTAAAATGTATTCGAGCAACTGGTAGGCCTATAATAAAATATATTTGTAGATTTTTGATGTGGGTTTTGGATTTCTGAAAATGGGACTGCCACTTTGGATGGCAAGGGTTATTCATCAACTCATGATTTGTTTGCTTTGGGTCTACCTTATTTCCCTTCACCTGGAAAATGACTAGCTACCAGGTAATAAATAAGCCTATGCAAATGTTGCAAGTTGATCTGTCTAAACCCTGTTCAACAAAAGAGTGAACGGGCGAATTCAATTGGGTAATTTAGAAAGAAGAATCCGATATCTGTTAATTGCATCAGACCTGCAGGATTAACTACGTTATAACAATTTCAGTTCACTGTTTTGTTAGACAGGGTAGACAGGCAAATTCCTACATTTGCTTCAATTTGAAAGTTTTTTAAAAATCTTTCGGGAGTTATATATTGTTCCAGTTAACTTAACCTTGTCATGCGACAAAATACATGTAGTTTAGCTAAATTATTATATTTTGTCGCATGACAAGGTTAAGTTAACTGGAACAATATATAACTCCCGAAAGATTTTTAAAAATCCAGCACACAATCTTTATTTGCAAAGAAATGGACAAGTTTGCATAAAGACTGATTATTGAGGACAATTAGCTAGTAAATTAATACCCAATATCTGCTCTCATTTTCTAATTCTTGATTAGCAAATTAGTAGTTAATTAAATTCTAAACCTTGTTAGGCACAAAAAAAGATTATAGTGTAGACATGTGGGCAGCTGGTCCAGAACCCTCATTGAGTATACAGACGCCATCTTTTTTATTAATTAAATATTGAATAAAAATCTAATGAGTCATGAAGATAGAAACTGACTGCAAAATTGGAAATAATCCAATTTCTCAAAGTGGCAGAATCTCTTAGCTTGACCACTGGTCATGGCAAAAAATTCCCTCGTTTTTAGTAATTTTAATTTAAGGGGGCTGTCCACACTTTTAAAAAATGCATGCTCCTATGGGAATCTCCATGTTAACTAACGGTACATATTA
>JAQIXP010000164.1:0-33482 GCA_034700285.1 Proteroiulus fuscus | reverse complement strand
CATTCTCCATAGGGGTATGTTCAACTTGCCAGGCCTTATATATTTATAAAATAAAAAAAAAATCTTAGTAGGCTGTGCTGATACCTTTATCATGTAGTGCAATGTATAATACATAAAAGTAATGTATGCCAAGGTAACGTTTGCACATGAAACTGTCATATATAAAATTCGTGGAAAATGTACTTAAAGCCAGCATTAGCATTCTATAACCCACCACAAGTGTGGTTGAAATAAAGCAATTTCTTCATGCTTCATAATAAATGTCATGTCAAATACTTCTATTAACAATTCAAAAGGACAGAAGTAAATACCGATGATTTAGAATGATTATAAATTAATAGTTTATTTTAGAAAATAGTTCAACACTGTTCTTAGTTCACTGACAAGGAAATAAGTTATCAATAACTGACACAGGTTTTGTTATTATGTATAAACAAGAGTTTTAAAAGAGTAGATATGTTTAATATAAGCTGTTTTTTTATAAACGTTATCCCCATAATTTACTGACAATCGTTCTCATAGGAAAAAAAAATGGCTTAGTTATAAGATAAATATATGAGCAGATGTGTAGGCTATTTGTAACAAATTTAACATGAACATTTTTGCAGCTCTGTAATTATTAGTTATTGATAGATAAATTTTAAAATATAAGCAAGATATAAGAGATTATCAAATATTCAAAAATTTTCTTCCTACTAATATTTTTACTCAGTTGACTAACCCTGACTAATCAATGTATATTGGAAAGGCTAATCATATTAAAGCAATTTCAGTCAGTCATTTCTTATAGCCTAGTTGAATATAATAAGTGTTTTGAAAGTGACTTAAGTATTTCATCACAACTTTTCAGATATGTTGTGAACTTTGGCACGTGCAAATTTGCAAAATGATTATGATGGCCACATTTTAAATAGAATTTCTAATAATTTTTTTTGAATTGCAAGGTTTAATGCTTGCCAGGCACTGAAATGTATTCAGTGGCTCAATTTTTTTAACCCACATTTTAACATAAATTGAAATTAATGGAAATGCATTGAGCAATTGTAGCATGTTGAAAATGCTGGGGAGCAATGTTAACAACTGGGTTACCATTTGCGTTTCGAAAAGTAAATGTGGCTATTGTCATTAAAGAATTTTCATCAAGAAAGCGAAAATATTTTATCAAACAATACTAACCGTTCACTTTCATCAGCACAATGTGAAGCTTCTTCCAACTTGGCAGTGGCAGTCTTAAGACGTTCCTCAGAACGTTCAAGATCCTCTTCTAGCAGCTGGATGCGCCTATTAAGGGCTGCGACCTCACTTTCTGCCTGTTGAGAGAAAAATTATGAGAATAAGAAATTGAGATGTTATAGAAATCTAAAGTTATAAGCTAATGCAAATTCAATGATGTTCAAGCTATCCAAGCCCTGGTAATTAAGGTGGTCGATAAAATATGAATCAATGGGCCATAACTTAAATGTAATAAGACCTGTTTTTCTATAGGCGCGCTGCATTGTTGTCATGCAGTCTCACTTTACCGTCAAATTTTTTTTTACAAAAAAGAATTCCATAAAATCAATGAAAATGACAAAAGCTATTTCATCAATTAAAGCCTTTTTTAAGCAAATCCTTAAAAACTCGGAATGTATTTACATTTCTGTAAAGGTATTTGAACACAAAAATTTAAAAGATGATCATTGGAATATTTCTCGGAATCATTCAAAACAAATATAGACAAATATACTGCTGAAATGAAAGTCAAATCTAGGGTCAAATTTTTGACACCCAACAGCAGCTTCCTCAACAAAGTACAGTAGTTAGTTAACTCTACAAATGTAAATTAGGTACGAATATCCTTTTAAAAAGTCAGCAGTCCACCATTGTTTATATTTACAGTAGGAAATGTTATGTTCCACATGAAACGATGGCGGATATACATTTGTATACATATCTACAGTATTTTTAATATTAAATTGCCACCACCGACTGCTTAATAATGCACCAGAGTCCAGTACCTGATAAGCTAAATCATATAACATAGCAAGACTTGTCAATCAAACCACATATATTTGACAATAGGGCCTACACGCTTGCCAATATCACATTATAAAGTACAATTCTAATTTTTTTACCCCAACACATTTTGACCGTCGAATTACCATGGTGACTAGGCCTACACATTTCTGTAAATAAAATTCCCTGAGTTTTCCAGGGTCATTTTCCCATTTTTCCAGGTTCAAAAACATTAATTTTGGATGGTGCAACAATAAAAAAATTAAATGCACAAATTTCAAAGCTAATCATGTGCTTTCCATTGAAGAGCCGATATATCAGTTTTGATTTTTGCAGCAGCCAGTTAGGTAAATCATTTGTGTGCTGATTTTCAGGATAATGTTAAAAAAATACAAAATATAAAAGATGATATTGAAAAATTCCAAGTTTCAATTCAAAATTCCTTGAATTTCCCAGGTTTTCCAGGTTAGTAGTCACCATGATTACTGGCCATTAAACCCATTAATTGATCTTCTTAATTATAAGCCTAACCTTTTTGCTGGCAACCAAAGTTCAAATTTTGTTTATGCACATAGGTCTAGTTTATTTAACTTATAACAACAATGGCATGCCATAAAGTTGGCGTCCTCTTGTCATGTATACAGGGTAGGCTGAATACCATATGTTAAAAAATACAAAGCATTATTAAAATTTATTGTCTATGTCCGCTTTTTAACTGGTGCCATACTACTAGACAATATCCTCCTATTACGAACATAAGTAAACACAGCAATAAAGTAGAGCAACGCCTTAAAAATAAAAACTAAAGAAATGTGGACAATATTAATCATCTCCACAAATATTCATTTCTATTAACTCAATTCATCTGTGTTATTTTTATGCTGCTGCCATTGATAGATGCAAGTTTTAACTGTAGTCAAATACAATTTTACAGAATATTACGACTTGAAAGTCACATCTTGGTTTTGCAAACTGGTTGTTCCAAACTGTCTAAACTTTTGCTTCGTTCTTAAATATTTAACCCATTTCGATATTTAGTTCTCGACTAGAGAAAACAGAATTGTGCAATTCAAAGTACTAAACTATTATAGGGTAAACCCGTTTGCATGTATCCATTGAATAGCCTCTATTTAAAATTCGTAACCACAGCATATTTATAGTAGGCCTACCTAATAAAAGGAGAAATTTTGTGGCTGCCAATACAGGTCATGGATTCATGCCTTGAACATTTATCAGTTCTAAGATTACAAGGCCTTTATCCAAACTTAAGAAAGAATGAAAAATTTATAAAAATTTTCCAAGTCCTCAGTGAAGGAATAAAATTAGTGGCGCAATGATAAAAAATACAGGGGAAACAACTTTAATGACAATGCCCCCAAGTCAAATTAGGCTGGAGAAAACATGGAGAGGAGAGTCAGAGTCAACGGAGTTCAAGGCAGGTCAGCAAGGACTGAGTAGATAAGTTAAAAAAAACTTGCTTTCAAACCACTTTCAGGTACCTAAGGTACATGATCCATAATATGCATTTAGAAGACATAAGACAGTCACATGCTGTCAACTTGTAATTGGGTCTATCCTTTTCTATTTAGTTACTCAACAACCAAGACAATAACACTATATAGTACTGGTAACAGAAGATTAAAATTTGCTTGCAACAGTCACCAAGGATAGCAACAGTGATCACTAGCTAAATACAAAACATTCAATGCATTTTAATCACTTTACACCTTTGTTTTCTAGAAAATGGGAATTGGCAAATACATCCCTGCAATAAAAAAGACAAGTAATTTTGCATAGGCCTATATGTATCCTGCTACTTTGATAATTATTTAAGACAATATTAACACTTATTCTAAAATTTTAAACTATTATGCAAAAATGATTTTATTTGGAAATTCCTGTTTTCATGGATTCTCACAAATTTGTATTAAAAAAACTCATTTTTCATTTGTTTATATTTAAAAGTTTAATTAGGATAGCCCATGTTTCAATGCATTTCAATTTACACTATTTAATAAAATACTAGCAACTTTATCAATATAATTTAACCCATCTTAAAATATAAACAGGACCTATAAGACTGAATCTAAGCACATAAATGCAGCAATATTGAACTTAATATTGCATTTATCTCTACTGAAGTTTTCCATTAGATTGCCACAAATGTGGTTAACCCTATTCTACTAATCCAGGTTAAGCATCATCTGCATGGTCTAGAATAATGCTAATGCATACCCTCTAGACACAAAAAATAAATCGATTAGCATAGTCTATGGACCAGCAAAGTTCACAGGGGCCACCAAGGAACAGATGGAACAAATCTGCAATGATTCATGGATGAATAATTCCCGACATATTGCCTACATGTAGTGGACATGTTAATGTGATAATGCATTAGTGAGATCTATGGCATTTCATCGATTGCAGAAGCCTGCTGCCTCTCATACATCACAGTAGCTAAAATAGGAACTATGCATTCAAAATATTAAATAGGGATGAAATTACGCTACGCTATCCATTTTTCCAGGAGCTACAAGTGAGTCAGCCTACCGGTTGCTAGTCATCGAAAGAACATTCCCTTTTATGGCAGACTCAATAGTGAAAAAAGACAAGAAATGAAAAAGCCAAGGCTAGGCAAGCCTAAAGGCAAGTCCAGCAAACAAGCACAACCCACATACCTCATTTTATATAATTGCAGAATTTATCATTTAATCCCAATAACCCCAATAATCTTCCATTTAGGAAGTTTTGCAATTCTAGACAATAACACACAATTTACTGGTAACTCGTGCTATGCAAATTTTTAAGTCAGTATCTCTCTAGGCCTATTTCAGGACCTAACATCTTTTGAACAGAGTAACTCAAACTAGGCCTATATTTCTTTTTAAGCTTTATCTTCTTTTATCGTAACCTTGGGTGAGCTTATTGGTCTAATACTGTATCAAAAGTAATAACAGGTCTAGGCTAAACTACGGTGTTTGTATACACCCACTGCTTACTTGAAAGGTGTCATGCAGGAAGTGAGTATACAAATATGTAATATCAATTTAATTCATGAAATATCAATTAAAATATACCGTAATTCAGACTCGTATTTATTGATAGGTCTATTCACGCTACAGCGGATCAAAAGCATCGCTAAATATTCATGTGCTTAATTCTGCATTGGAGGTCTGATTAGATTTTTAATGAGTTCTAAAAGAGTTGTCCCCAAACTAAATTTACATTCCAGTTCAAAAGGAAATGACAAACCAGTGGATGTTAGGAACAATGCATAATATTTAAAAAGTTAAATTGTAATAAACTGTGCATCAGATTTAGACCAACGATGGACAGGCCTATAGGTGCTCATAGAATTGCAAAATGGATATAACCCTTTAATTTAGGTCATTATATTTCCAGTCAAGAATTGTGGTGCAATTCTCATACTTATTTCTGATTTCTTACAGATATGTTATTGTTTAGACCTATTATTTATTTTTTTTTAACCAGGTGTGTCTCAAATCTCGATCAGGTTTGTTAGCTTTTTCATAGTAGGCCTACATAACCCAGTAATCCATTTTTTTCCTTTTGATCATTCTTGAGTTCTGCTTTGCTGCACTCAGACACAAGCATTTCCAATTTACCACACACATACATGTATGAAATAACATGGGTGGGAAAGTCTGTTTTAATCAGCAGGTAAAAATAATTCGATAAGATTGGAGATAGCCTCAAATTCTAGGTAAACCTGTGGAATTTTTTCATTCCCATGCACTTCATTTGGGAGACTCAACATTTCAAGGCTTTTTTAACTCTTAAATTAAAGCAAATGCATGTGTGAATTTGCCCACGCAAGAAAACTGCCTCCATTTTGCATAATTTTCAAGTGAATTATGCGGATAACGAAGGTTTCTATATCGTATGTTTACAGGTGGTTGAATAAAATACTCTCAGTATAGGCCTATATGTAAACTTATATAATCAATATCAGAAAATGTTGGACCCAAATTCCTGATTTCTTATGCATAAGCACGAACTGATTTTGTGTGGCATGTTGAAGAGATGTTTTAAAACATGAAAAGAGCACGGATTGAAATTTCACCGATTTGCCCTTTTTAAGAACATCAAAGTAGGCCTACAAGAGTTTAATTAATTAGTGGCACACGATAAACCAATCAGTTTGCATATCTGGTACTAAGGACGTAAACCCAATTGATGGACCTTCATCTTCTCACCTCAACTTGACCGGAGTTCTCAGATTTTTGGGAAACGTGACAGTTTTTAAAAGCATTTGTAGCTATTAGCAAATAGGAACTTTCCTAAAAATCGCCCCATTAGCCTTCTGACTAAACCATGACATCTCAAATCAGGGTGACAAAGAATATAGTTGTTTGCTACCAAACTAAAGTTCTAACCCTAGATCGTAGAAAAAAATGCAGGCCTCCTATACATGACCAGGCCTATAACCAGTTTTATATTTACCATAAGTTGGTAAGTCTTAAATAAACAATCAATAAGCTCCTGCAAGCCTATCTCAACATTTTGCACAAAAGAATTTGGATCTAATGAAATATAGTTTATAAATATAACATTTATTCCAATGTAGGCTACCTACATGTCCAGTATCAAATGAAACCACATCAAATACAAACTACTGTATGCGGCTGATTATATCGATCACTTGTCTAGCTTACATTTTTACTTTACAAATTTAAATACAAGAGATTCAAAATACATAAAATATACAGGTATTTTACTATTTTTTTAAAAATACCAGTACCAATCCTTTTAGTTTTCACTTTTAGCCCATTTGGTGATCCCCCGGATGTGCCCAACCCAAATATTCGGCGGCTAAAAATGTTGAAAAGTTAACGCCCACGTCTAATTGAAATCCTTAAAAATGTATTTTGTCCAGTAATTAACTGCCCTTACCATTAAAATTAAAGTAAGGATTGACGCCATCCACCCTGAACACAGGTTCATTTCCCAAATGATAACTACAAAAAACACGTTTATTGCTCTTACTTCCTCTCGCCGCAGTATTTCCATTTGCAATTTTCGCTGAGATTCCTCAGCTTCTTCACGATATTTTTCCATTTCTTCTTTTGTTTGACGCATTTTCTTCTTCAACACATCGAGTAACGTTCCTTGGGGGACTTGCTGGACACTAGTCATTTTCAGAAACTCAATTTATCCCGCACCTTGCCTTTCTTAAACCAACATCAACCCCACTGCCCAAGCCAGAGAAACAAGCACACTCTCACAGAGAAAATGGCGATCGTACAACCACCTTGCGCAGCTCAACAGTAGAAAAAAAACGACATGAGTGTAGAAAAATAGATCCCATATACAGGGTGAATTAAAAATTGAAAACCCGTTTCCAATTGACTGCAGCTTGCTTGTAATTAAAACTCATTTAATGCAATTGATAGCACTACTTTATTAAAATGTCGCTTTCACTAATCAAAAGCTATCTAATCAGGGACGTCATTGGGGATGGGGGGGGGCATTTGCCCCCTAACTTTCTGACATATACTACGTAAACTGGCAAAATAGGCACTTTTGGTGAATTTTAGCCCATTTTTTGAGGGTTTTTGAGCAAAAAAAGTCGCCTGCAGCACATTTTGTGTCAATTTTATAGCTATTAAGAACAAAAACTTTCACATTTTCGCCTGCGGCTAAAAATTTTGAACTTTTTTGTGGGTCTGCTACCCCCCCCCCCTCCCCCTAGCAAAAAGTTGAAATGACGTCCCTGTATCTAATATAGGCCTATGTATTCAAAACCAAGTAACTTTCTTGGTTGTCCATTGGATTTTTTCCAATTATAGACCTACCAGTAGCCTAGGCCTATATGACTTTGGAAAACTGTCAAAAAAAAGTCAGGGAAAAATATAAACTATGAATACCTGAGCATTCATAGGGCAAACTCAGACGTGTCCCATGGGCCATGTAAGAGGGGGGTGAAATTAGATATCAGGAGGGGGGCATTTTGCACCTCCTCCAGGGATGTCGTTTCAACTTTTTGCTAGGGAAGGGGGGGGGGAAACCCAAAAAAATGTTCAAAATTCTTAGCAGCATGGCGAAAATTTGAAAGTTTTTGTTATTAATTGTGCTATAAAATTGACACAAAATGCGCCACAGGCCGCAGGCGACTTTTTTTGCTCAAAAACGCTCAAAAATGGGCTAAAATTTACCAAAAGTGCCTATTTTGCCAGTTTATGTAGTATATGTCAGAAAGTTAGGGGAAAAAGTTAGGGGATGACGTCCCTGACCTCCTATATCAGGCTGGGGCAAAAAAACCTAGATGGGGTGGCCGCCCCCCTCCCTATGCAAAACATTTTAAATAGTAGTTTTATCATGGTACTTATAAATGTTACCACCAAGGTCCAGGCAACTAAGTTTTTTATCATCAGATAATTGATATTCTAGAAGTATATAACAAAGTAGGCATGTATAATATCCTACATGTACTGAAAAGTCTTTTCCGCAACAGTTTTAACTTTCTCCAAATTTCACCCTAAGTTCTGTATGTAAAGCCATGGTGTACAGTTTTGATGGCACAAAACTGGAGAGTAAGTGCTGTCTGTCAGTATTCATTAACACCATGGTGGACCCCCTTATAATTACTGCTTCCAGAACCAAAGTTCAATTGAACTTTGAACAAGTATAATTTTAAAAATATTTCATACTACTTGATACAACATTCAAGTGGACAATAATTCATCACCATAAGACTTCATAAGTGCACAGAAAACTATGTAAAGGAAGGGGTAATAGAAGAATTTCTTTGGATCAATGACCATGACAAATTCCGAAATTTCCGGATGACCCCCACCCGGCTTCTATGAGGGTCCCCCTTTTGTGAATTATCAATAGGCATTATAGCGTAGGAATACAAATAAATCAGCCAATGGTGTCTCTTAAATTGCATATAAGTCACGCCCAAACATGGTCGCCAAACTTGAGCCCACCTCTTTGCTTGAGAATTAATTCAGAGGCTGGACTATCACAAAATAAGGAGGAGCGTAACTTTCTACGATAAATTAAAAAAGTACGAACCCGCTTCAACTGTACGTTCATAATGTTATGAAGTTCATTGGCGATCACGTTAAATTTCATCATTGTATTGGAACTGAATATTGATGAACCAAATGCAAGTCCCGGATAATTAGCATTTCGATTTCTGCGTCGATGTCGATCGGCCAAAACTTCAGTTTGAACGCTTCCGCAGCGAAGTCGGGCAAGTTCTTCATGTTCGGGATCGTACTCGTCTTCGGTGTCAAAAAGACTAGTACGACTGTAACTAATGTCCTCCAAACTCGATGAATTTCCATTCAACACCACACCAGAATCGGCATAACTATCGTACGAACAGTTAGTTTCAGTATCGGAGTCACTACTGCGCGATTCCATTTTTGTACGAATAAAATTTAGGCGTAAAATAATCCCTCGTAGTTGCCACTGCCAAGCTGCAAGACGCTTCGCAATTGCTGCTGAAAAAAAACACTGATTCCCTACCTTTTTCTAAACTTTACAACATCGTTAAAACCAATTAAAGTCGATCAAACTCCCAAATTCAATATACAATAGTAATCGTAATCAATAAATATAGTTAAACGATTTATGGTTTACTCATGATAATTATAAATTGATATAGAAGTAAACTTTTTTAAGCCTACGCACGTCCCAACCAACCCATATTGCCTAAAAAGTTTGTGGGGAGGGAGTGGCGCCATAGAATGGAACAGCCGTTTCGAAAGGCGGAGCTAATCGGAGCCGCTTTTGTAGCGCTCCCGGGAGGATACCGCACATTCCTCGCGAGGCTGCACCATTTATGGTGCGTGCAGTGCACGTGAGTGGCAGAGGCCATATGGCGGTTTAAATTACAGTCATACATTTTACATTACATTTTTACTCCAGAGAATCACTCAGGAAGAATTTTCGTGATTTTTTGCAAGAAATTGGTACCAGTATTTTATTAGTTAATAATAACTTTGTTAATTTTTCTTCAAGACAGTCACCAAATATAATTGTTGGGTTAATCTTAAGGTGACAAATAAGCATTGGATAGCATTATAGTCTCTATGATTCCACTTAAAAGTTTCTTAATGGGAAATTTTTATTTTCGCTTAAGTGGAGGCAGACTAGGTTTAAAGGTCAAAATTTCCCTCAGCTAATGTTTTTTTACTTTTCTTTAAAACAATTTAACTTACTTATGAACATTTTGATGAATTCTTTTACTTTTTTATACTTTAGTAAAAAAAATGAAACCTCTGTACTATATGCGTTTATATCCATTTTATAACTGAACGCATTATTTTACGTTTGCAGGACTTTATATTAAATTGACAAAATGAAGAACAAAATGGCGTACCGTTTGCCTGTTAATAAACTAATAGCAAAAAACAAAATGGCCGACCATTAGCTGCTTAATAAAATAAATAAAACTAAATGGTGGACAGTTTAACGGTTAAAAAATCAAGAAAACAAAATAGCGCACCGTTAGCCAGTTAATACATTAAATGAAAAACAAAATGGCGGCTAATAACTGGTACATTACTTTTCAAATATAATTTTCTTGAAATTGTTTATAGCAAATTAAAATCTTACATCTCATATGAGAATATTCCCCTGTTAAAAATCTGTCAAGTTAAGCCAAAATTCAAATTAAAATTGCAATAACAAAATTCGTATCATTTTAATCAAGGCGTGACTCTTAATACTCGCTAGAGGGTGTAGCCAATTTATAGCTGCAAAAAGCCGACCAGTTTTTAGAAAAAAATTATTAATAATTCGAAGCTCTATGCCAAAATAACATCCAAATACATTGCAGCAATCACTATTACAAATATACATGTCAAATAAGTTATGGTGAAAGTTCCAAAATTCCTATTATAACTTTGTAGCCCAAAATGCACAATTGTAGCTGGCAATAGAGTAATTTGATTTTGCAGATTTGGCAAGAATTGAACTTCGGCATATATATACTTATCAAACTCAGGCTTTGGATAGCTTGTCAGCATTTTGAATTCATAATAATAAAAGGAAGTTTTTGTACTCACGTTTTGTAGGGCCTTATCCTTCTCCTCCAACTTACTATTGGCTTGGCCAAGTTGTTCCTGAAAGACGTCCAAATCATTTTCAACCTGTTGGATCTTCTTTTGAAGGGCACGGACTTCTTCCTCAGCCTGGGAAAAAATAACAACAAATTAATTAAAAATTGTAGTTTTATAGATTTCAGTTGTTATACTTTGTATTATAACCAATTATTAACCAAACACAAAAAGAAATATTTCAATTTTTAAATTGAAGGGACTTATGGACTCTATGAGGAACTCCAGTTATAAAAGTTCAAAACAAAAGAGTAATTGGTAACATAATTTTCATGCAGTTTTTATTGTCAATTGTTTATTATTTTATATAGTGTTTTGCTAATTGTTAATAAGCCAAGTTAAACAATGGGCCTATATAGGTGCAGGCTTATATATTAAAAATTATGAGGGTGAATGTTATACTCGGGGTTATTCGCACTTGGTGGTTATCTAAAAGGAATTTCGTGCATGTTGTTATGATTTTTATTTTATTTCATATAGTTAGAATGCATAGGAATGCACCACCCACGCTAAAAAAAAGCATTGTAAAACCTAAACAGGGATGACAAGCATTCGCAGGGCAACAAGTTATGAGAAGTGGTATAAAGGAGTTCTATACAATTCAAAATGGCGTTGCATAAATATAATTATGGATTTAAAAAATAGGCATTTGAGAATTTAATGTTTGCCTATATTAATTATTATTGCTTTTTAATGTGAATAATGTTTATAAAATTATGCTATTTAAGTATATTAACTCTTATAAATGTCTATTGCATACATTTTCTAGGTTATTTAGTTTTTTGTTTAGTCTGATTATATAGGCTGCTTATGCATTCTGATCAATTCAATGTAAATGTGAAGATTAAAAAAAATGTCCTCTGTGATTTGAAGGGTAAAAAATTTTATTCATGATTTAATGTCTTTGAATCAGATAAGTTCCATACAAAAGTTTCTCGTAAACTATTGCCATCATAGTATAGCATAGCATTCTCAGTAAATTTCGCTATAGCGAAATTTCTGGAACTAAAAAATGCATCATTTTTTCTAGTTTTAAGAAACATAGGACACGCATATAATTTATGCTCATAATGTGTTTCCCCTTACATAAAAGACTGTATCTGTAGGCTTACTACACTGTATAATGAATGTCTATTTGAACTACAAAAAATTCTTGGAAGTTGTTAAATTCTTGATCTAACCTCTATATCTAAATGGAAGTTTGCATAGGTCAGACATCGTACTAACTTGTAAGTGCCAGACACTAGAGGTCTGCTTTTTCAGGTTTTTTTAAAGGCCAAAGCAGCCAGGTTTAACCCTCTTACGGGTTACCCATGCCCTGCCAGTATATATTTACCAATACCATTTACCCACTTTTGTAAGCTGACCTAAAGATTTAAATGTGATGTAAAATACCACAAAATTACCCTAACTTCACTATAATTTTATTTCGCCTGCAGGATTTCATTTTTAAATATCTATTCCCCCCTTCCTTTTTAAGTCAATCCCTGTGTGCGTATCTGTATATAGTTTTTTTTCCCTTAGTGGGTTGCTGTTAACGAAATCCAGAACAGGGAAGAAAACAGCGATGTTTGCACTCCATTCCATTGGATGACACACTGCTATATTTGGGAATAACTATTTAGACAATTTTTTCTTCCAGAAATAAACATAGATCTCGTTCCAAGAAGATGCTTCAATGCATCAAAAAAGAGACGAGGCGAGCCCACTTGTGCCCCGTGCATTTCTTTAGCTTCTTGCTCTAGTCTGATTTTGACATGAACTATTTTGCATACCGGAAATGGCCGGTGCCATATTTTAAAAATGCCCATGGGGTCGTCCACATATTACGTAACAGTGTACAGATGCCTAATTTTGTTACAATGTGTTATAAGAGAGGAAAAAAAGGGAAGGGGAAATTCAAAAATAATTATATAACTTATTGTGCATCTATTTTTGGGATTCATGAATGTTTTTACAAGTTTATTGTAGGCCTAATTTAAGTATGGTTCATTGAATATTAAATTCTAATGCAAATACACAAATATCCATTTGTTTTAAGCAAAATAAATTGTTCTTTGTTTTTTGAAATATTTTTATTATTTTTTTTTGGGTTGGGGAGATGAACAATTTTCATGGATCTATTTTACTTACATATTGCATTTCTTGCAAACACGTGTTAGGGGTATCAAATAATGCTCGTATGTATGTAGTGTTATTAAGATAGGTATTAAAATTTATTTTTATACATATATTATGTGGATGGCTCCATACAAAAAGATTTTACTACATGTATAACTTTTTCTGAAGAATTTTTAACTATAGAAATTCTTCTAGAGGTAAAATTTTGCAGAAATAACTCAACTATGCTGAAACATCTATATTTTTTTTTCACATATTCTGCTTTTTATTTTTGTGTGAGTATATATTATAAGATAGATTTGTGGACCTTTTTTGCCTTGGAAAACTGGTTCTGACATCAAATGATAATTTTTATCTAAAACTGACTTATGAGGGGCATATTTTTATTCACAAAACTAAGAAGAAATTGATGCAAATATTTGTTTGACTTGAAATATCAGCTGTTTAGAGCTAATCTCAATGGAGGGAATAATTTTGTGATATAGGCTAGTGTGGTAGCATGTTCAAATAATAAAAAAATGAGCTAACTTGCAAGTGGACAATCACATCTACCAGCACAATTAACCTTCTGTTCGCATGCAATGCAAGTTCAAAACCAAGATTTTACTTTTATTTGTACTTTTTCGGTCTCTTAATTTTGTCATAAACCTGGCAGGATGAACATATTTTCGTGCAGATATCTTATGATAAAAAGGATTTAAAGGAGACAAAGCAGGAATTACATATGATTTATGAATAATTTACTTCTACTTGTACGAGTCTATGTGTTTTTTTTCTGAAAGGAAAAGGGGGAGAGAAAGACAAGTAACCTAGTAGTATGCAGAAAATTTAAAAAACGCATTTTGCATGTGCCATTTTTTCCTGTCCTTGCCTGAGGGTAAAACGAGTGTTAAAAGAGCCTATAGAGTTCACGAAAAACTGGGGTTAATGGAATTTTTGGGTGTATTTTTTTTCCTAAAAAAAGTTTAAATTTATTTTTTTCACTTTTACCTTTTCAGCTCTGGTATTGGCATCCTTGGCCTGTTGTTCGGCCAAGTCTGCCCTGTCCATCGCATTATCCTTCTCCAACTTCATCGCCTGCATCTTCTTCTTGATGGCATCCATGGTGGCGGATTATTAGTTTGCAGAAACAAACAACAAACTTCACAGAGAAAAATTGGTCGTTGGACCCGAAGTTGGAGGTGGTTTTTTTCGAAGCAAATGGGGGAAACGGTGGCCTACAGGTACACACGTGGGAGCTGCACCAACGTACGCTTCGTAATCCTGGCACCGAATGGACCTCAATTTAGTTGGCGAATACCCTAACTCAAGTGCTGATTATGGAATTTTTCTTCTGGCTCCTATTGGATGTTAAACATAAACAATGACGTCATTCCCTTACTTCAAACTTGGTTCAAATTACACTAAGCCTTACTTTAGGTTAACTAGTAAGTAGTATAAAAGTTGGAAAAGCTGCTAGTTAGGATTTGCTAGACGAGTACAAGGTATTCTACTGTAGAGACATGCCCTCCTTATTACATCAACGAGTATACTAAATAGTATTTACATCTAAATGTTCATTGCCTCTTTTTTTCCACTAATATAAATGCAGAAAAAAAAGCGAACTTGAATTAATAAAAGCCAGTTTCACTAACTTACCTAAGCAATTCAGTGTTTTAATTTTTTCGATTTGGGTCATGAAAACAGTTCACTAGATCAATGCCATTTATTAAAAATGATTTAAGACGTATGGAACCACAATTGAACATTAATTAGTTATGTACTCGCATTGAAGAAGCTTAATCATAGCACAAATAAAATGTGGAAATATAAAGCACTTATCAGGGTAGGAGGAAGACAACAGTTATGAAACTAAAAAGAATTTTAAAAAAAACCTTTGCAGAGTACCGTATCCAGAACCTAGGCCCTATATTTAATTATTTTCAAGTCCCTCTGGCTACTGAGACTATTTTTACCCAATTTATTTTAATGAGCATACATATTGAAAGAAGACTGCAACTTCACCAAATTTACTAAATTTCTGGATTTCCTTCGATCTGGAAATCCATCCTTCTGGATTTTTTAATTTGAAAGAAACTAAGTTGAAATTTAGCTTAATCTTAAAAGAGCATTCAACTTAATTCAAAAATTGAATTAATACTAGTGTATTGCATGAGAAAGATGAATCGTCTTTCATTATGAGACACAAACCACTGGCGTCACTAAACAAATCTTGTAGAAAGTTTGTCAAACTAACAAAAAGACAATTGTAGTTTTTTCCATGTAACTCGATATTTGATAGAAGAATAATCAAAATAACGTTATAATGCCAATAGAAACGCCAAGGCTGTTATATAATAATATACTTTGAAGGCGGGGGTACAATCAAATTGACATCTAACATAAACATACCCAGAATTTCTGCCACCCACCCACGCTAAGCTGGTTTTGAAATTTTAAAAGAAATCTTAAAACAAGAGTGTTATGAAATCCTTTTAGATTTCTGTGAAATTTTAGCATTCTGTTGATGAAATTTATTATTATATTAAGAAAACTAATTTAACACATGCATTAATTCTCCACTGATGTTTGTAGCATGCGGCAAACTTTAAAAATGTCATGAGTAAATGCATGCACATATACTCAATTGATGAATGACAAATATCAATTATTTTGGAAATGAAATGGTTTATGTAGCTTACAAGTAATTAATGTTTTAATTAGCCTTATGCCAAATTCTGTCAATAACAGGAAACCATGAAAATAAATAAAACTTTGGAATTTTGTTTTCAAGGATACATTTGTAAAAAAAAATACATCCTGAAAAATTAAGTTAAATCCACTGACTAGGCTATTAATTTGAAATAGGCCTACAACTAAACTGCTGCTTCATTACAAAAATACCAACATTTTCTTGGGCAATTTTCGTGATACAGTCTCATGCTAAATTTTTCTGACAGTATGAACATAGTTAACAAATGCAGTTTTCTCACTTTTAATCATTTCAATTCAAGAAAATGGTTGAACGGATAACTCCGACATTTTCAGCACTCAGAGGACTGAGCATGAGCAGAATCAGAGTATGAAATGAGCAAAGCAAAATCACACCCCCGCATAAGACTGATTTTTTTAAGGCGCCTCCATTCTGGATGCCAAGTCTGGTGTTTTAGAAAAAAGGCTCCTGATGTACAGTTTAACATGGACTGAGCCAAAAAGAACAGGGCAAAATATTAAAAATAGATTTGAAATTTTTCAAATTTTTAAACAAACTCTATTCACAAAAAAAGTAACAAATAAATGCTCTACTTAACTGCATTTAGGAGCCATTAATATTCAGTGGTGGATCAGCCAATCGGTCGATGTTTAAAACCAATTTCAAGTTTAATGAAGATAAACATAAGCCAGACTCAGCATTGACGTCAGATAATTGACTCATAAGTTTATTCTGACTTGAAGTATGGGGAAGCACACGCTATATTTAAACTGCAAATTGTATATTTTACCCCGGAAATTTCAGCTTGCTTTCAATGTTACCTGGATACAATCAAGAAAATCATATCAGAAATGTATATATTAATACACTAGTTGTACGCTCTTTATGGTCTATTCGTTAAACCCCCAAGTCATGTGTGATTGCCAGATTTCAGGGGCAGTGCAAACTGCCCCAAATATTTAAACATTATTAAACCCCTTCCATCTTTCTTATTTCACGTTATATGTTTTCTACTTAGATCATTCTCCTTTCAGTAGCGTAAAAAAAATTAAAATCAAAACTTGACTTTTGCAGCCTAGAAATTTTTTTCTCTAACGTTTACAAATACAAATCATTAATTTACTCACAGAAATAAGCAGTTTTGTAGATAATTCTAATAATATATAAGATAAAGGTGCAATGGGTATTTTCAACTAAACTTGGTAATAAAAAGGATCATATAATATAAATCCACTTGAGACTTATGAAAGAAAACATAAGCTGAGATTAAAGCAAGTATAAAACGAGTTCATCAACCGACCTTTGACTATCTACAAATAGCCAAATGCAAAATGAGAAGATTATTCTACCATAAGGCAATGTTTTCAAATCGTTGAAAATATCTATTTTTTCTATAAAATAAGGTAGATTTAAAAGCAAACCCAATAACAAATCGATCAGGAAATAAGAACTAGGGGTGCCACCAATAAAGATTCATATGTCGACCTACTGGTGATAAAAACTACAAATTTATGCTGCTCTGACCCAAATTTGGGTTTTAGTACATGAATTAAATGACAGCTCAACTGAGCATAGGTATCCCAAATGATCAATTAGCTTTCACTATAGTCGTTCATATCATTCACGAACCCATAAAAATGAAAATAACACAATTATTGTTCACGTTGCAAAGTTATTAAAAAATATCAAATAAAATATAAATAGAATAATTTTTAATAACTGTTACGCATGTACTGCATTAGGTATATGGTAAATGTGTAGAAAACATTTATAATTTATTTGGAAAGTTTGTATAAAATTTCTACAAGTAAATTATAAGTTTTCCAAAGCTTTTCCAAGCAAAAGCTTGGGAAAGCTCCCCCTAAAAATATAATTCATTTCCACGGAATGCCCCATCCCTCTAAATATTATAATATGGAGATTATGTAATAGGGCATGCACGGGCGGATCGAAAGGGTTGGGAGAGATTATCGCCTCTCCCTACCAGGAAGCAGTCATATCCCATCAATGAAACTTTTTCATAATAACTTCTATTTCAATAGCAACATCTCGATTTTAGTTATGATCACTTTAGTTCACGTAATTCATATTTTTAGTTTAAATATATCAAATAATTACAAGTAAATAATTTTTTTTTTAATAATTTCTCAACCTGAAGCCCTTTAGTCACGGAGACCTAGGCCTAGATGCAAATGTACTTGGCCAACTGAGTCAGCAGCTTCTTTCATACAAAATATCATCAGATTGGGTTAGTAGGTCTCTGCATGTTACTGGTAGACACAGAAAATTGCAGGCCAGGGACATTGAACAGTTGTGTTTTTTATGTTTATGTAATCGCGCTGCCAGTCTACTGAATACATTCTCCACACTCAATGATATACCTTTCTGCCATATTTAGTTATAAAAAAAATCACATAAACAATCAGCAAGGAGACCTAAACGATTGATAACAAGCAGGCGACATCATTACTAGGATAAATAATTAGTATGACGTACGTGGCACCCAAAAAGAATTCTTATTACAATTGTAATATTCTTTTTTCAAGTTAAAAAAATTATTAAGTAACAACGACATACATAACCAAAACTAGTTTTCCAAGGAAATTCCAGTCACTGTTAGCACAAATATAAATAGTAATCAATGAACAAAGGATAAATACTTTTATCCATTTTTCTATTATTTAAATCTTTAAATGGAATTAAGTATGCGCAGAGCTGGCAAGAGCAAACATTTAAAACATTCAGAAGACCTATTTAAAAAGCAGTTGTTTCTAGATTTTCGTGTCAAAAAATTTATAAATACACTTTAGTTTTAAGCTAGCATTTGAAATCTTAATTTTGAGGTCATTCACGTTTCTCAGGTTGAGAGTATATGGGGAAAGATGAAATTTTTTTTAACATATTCCAACATTTTGCATGTTATATTTAGATTCATTTGTGGTTGAAAAACACGTAAAACAAACAGAAGAAAATGCAGCGCACATTAGAAATGTTTTTTTTTTAAAAAATAATAACTGGATGAAAAACTTCAATTTTGCTCAAAATTCACAAGGTATATACTGCAAAAGATTATGGCAACTAAAAGTGATAAAAATTCTATGGTAATTAACCACGCTCTCCTGCAATCCTCAATTTAGGAAAATGCTAATTGAAAATTTTTGGCAGCCCATGCACAGTGGTGTTTGTCTTAAAACTCTTGCTTTTAACACTTGTAAAAGGACGCATTACTGAATGAAAGATTTACGTGAAAGAATGAATACTAATTATATAGGCAACACCAAGGAAAAATTGAAAAAGTTAATTTGGAAGAGCAAAATATACCCTACTCTTGTGTGAAATTTCAATGTACTCTACTAATTTTTAGTGACGGTTGTAGCCACAAATAAATGCTATGTCAGGCCACAATCCTAACTGTAACTGATACGGTGCCAAATAAGGCAAGCACACAGGGCTACGCCCAAGTGAAAGAGAGAGAGAGAAAGAATTGGCCTCAAATAGAGTAACTTAGCCGAGCAACCTATGTGTTAGTAATGCACCACTCTGCTTTCTTAAAAATATTAGAAAACTATGTTTGAGAAAGTTGAAAAGATGGAAGCAAGCATGTTAAGCAATTTAGATTTTTTTTTAAAAATTCTCTTCACACTCAACTGCATGGCTTCCATCAGAACCATACATGGAGCATAAAAACAACCTGCAATTAACTTTTAATGGACAATACATGCATTTTTCACAACTTTACATAATCTGTGATGTCTAGTTACCAATTTAAACTCAATTAAACAACCAATTTAAACAACAAATACACTATCGTTTATATATTAAATCTGAAACTCAATTTGTTATGATATCGCCTGATTCATGGGACAATTAATGGCTAAGCTAAGTAATAAATCAAAAGTTTTAATTTTGAAAGCCCATTTTAATGTTAATTAAATGGAATCCCATATAAATCATATTTCCAGATTTCAGTTAAAGAAAATTTTACATGTGGAATATAGATAATAATTATCTAATCCGAGAAAATTTTTTTTCAATATTCTCCAATAAAAATGTCTAAAATTAAATTCAATTTTACTCTTTACAAACATAATAACTTTTTAGTTTTGCTTTGCCCTAACGCTATAAGCATTCAAGCGAAGGAAAGTGTATTCAAGACCTAGGCTAAAATAATTTTGGCAACTGATAATAAAATCTTTCAAACTAGTGAGAGGAATAAACTGTCTACAAGCAGCAGTCATTTTTACCCACCATTTCAGAAGTTTTAAAATGGTATGAGGCCTACTTTCGTGAGATTCCAAGCAAGCTGTCCTAAACTGACTTTATTTTTGGTATAAGATGCTAATTTTGGAGTGCCCCCTTTTAAAATGTTGTCCATAAAACATCCTTTTGGTTCATTGCAGAATGCAGCTGCTATGCATCTTGAATTTAACCGAGGCATTTCTAAGCATACCATTCAATTACGATATTACTTGTAAAGCCTCCCACAGCAATTCACATTAAACATAAGCATAAGCATCTTAATTCCAAGAACTTCTTCAAATCCTAATCCCACTTATTGATTGCACATCTCACAGGCCATTAAAAGTTTAATTCTCTTTCAACTAAGATTTATTTTTTCACCTGGAACTTCCTAATCTGCAGGTAATAAACCACATCGTGTTGCAGCTCAAAATGTAATAGCAAATTTCAAAGTTCCCGAAGATTAAAACGGGTATACAAACAGCTTTAGTTGAGAAAAAAACCTGCAACCCATATGTTACTTGGGATTTTAGGTAATATTTTTTTTGCCTTCAACGGCATTAAAAAAATACTTTTGAACATTCTTTCATTACTATAGACACTGTCCATACTAAATGATTATAAATCCTCGAGTTTAGCAGGTTTTCAAGTTAAGTCTTTGAACGGATTAAAAAGAAACTTCAAATTATTATAATAGTTACTGGCTACATATTAAAAACTTCAGGAAGCGTTGAATTGATTTTTATAACTTTTCTAAATGATATAAGCTAATGCAATAGTTAAAACTGTCATTTAAAATTTTGCTTTTGGCAGATATTTTATTATTTTCAAATATTGTAATTATGCCATATTAACTAATTTACTATGTAACTTATTTCACGTAAATAAGGTATTGCATAACAGATTTTTCCCAGGGAGATTTAAGATTGCAGAGTAGCTACTTGTGTTACTTTAAAATACATTTATTCGAAAGTAACCTACATTTCATAAAAAATATGCTTGATATAAGTTTCTGATAGGTCCACAAGAAAAAAAAGGCTTGGAATGTAGGACAACTTCCCTAAAATCCTAAAGAAAAGAAGCTAGCTGCCGCTCGGGTAGTTTGACTGCATTCAGTTACTTTCACCAGAGCGTGTATCTGTCATCTGTGCACGGATTCCCTAAAATTAGCAGCCAGCAGCTTGCCTATTTACAGCTCTGTAACATTATATTTAACTTCCATCAAATTTCCATTCTTTTCACAAGAACAGGATCAAAAATATATCAGGAGTAGGCGTAAAATTATGGTGAGCTGTTATTAGCTACACATATGTTTGCAATAAATACTACTTTCATAGTTTAACAGTTAACTGAAAAGGTGGCAGTACAAATCAAAGTGCTACTGTATTGAGCAGTTTTGATAATCAGAGCATATACCTAAGTTTCTTACAGATTTACTAAGGTAACAGTTGGTACGTCTTAGCAAATAAAAAATTTGGATTCCTTACATTCATAAAGGAATTAATCCCATTAGCAAACAAACTTTCTAAAAATATATCCACTAAATTGTCGTGAAATGCTAATTAAACGGCATTTACTGATAGGCCTACACAAAATTGAAAATAATTATAATAAAAAGAAAACTTAAGAAAACTGTTTAAAAAACTTCAAGAGATAGCCCTACATAATGCATGTGCAGGTTCCGGAATTGAGTTATTTTAAATAAAAAATGGGTAACCCCTGGCAAACCTTCAAAGTTCTAAATTTTCAGTCTATACAATTAAGAGGTTTACGTTACAAAAACTTTCTCGACTGATTAGCACTGGATTTAGTTACCGGTAGTCAAAAAGAATTCAATATAAATGCATTTATGATGTTTAAGTCACTATTGATGAGGGAGTCTCCTCCTGATGGTGAGATAACCCCACTACTAAATGGCATCATGATTTGATAATCGTAAGGCATCGAGTTGAATTGAATTTATTTTTTGCTTTCAAACTTGGTAATCCAAAAATAAAACACATCTGCAGGCACCAGAAATTTACTCTCAGTTCGATTCCCGGTCAATAAATTAAAACAAAATGGCTGCCTGATTTTCTGCTTGACCCAAAAACCGTAAATGCTACTATAACTGAAAGTATCTGTATTAGCCCACATCGTTTTGTTCATAAGCTCATACTACTGAGCACTCATATGCCACACACAAAGTGACGCCAGCACATCACCAATTAAAACGTACTTGCCAGACTGCATGACTTGCAAGCACGAAAAGCTAAACTTGATTGGTAACCTTCTATGAAGAGAAGTAGTCAATATTTCATCTTATTCAAATATGTTTCAAATGTATAGCAAGTGATGGCACCTGATGAGAGAATTTTTACCCAGAATTTGTTTATTTTTAACCCTTGACAAGTTGTTGTAATTTCATCTCAATAGAAACCGCGCCACCTTCCAGCAAAGTTTAACAAAGTTTATGGAATTCTAACGTGTTATAGTGTCTCCCCTAACGAGGGTTTGAAGCCTATTGAGCATAGAACTTTCCAGTCACTCATTTCATCATTTTTACACTTTATCACAAGTATGGGTATGAGGAATATGCATGATATTTAATTATGATAAGCTTCTTTGACTCAATGATTCTTTGTGAACTTAATTCATACATACCCCTACCAAATATTGCAGTAAATGTACATGGATATTGCATTTGCCAAATTCAAAATTGTATAAATATACAAATGCTACTTTCACAGATAAAAATGTTATATTGATTCATCGTATGCTACCCACCTAATGCAAATAATATACTAAGATAACCAATGCCATTTTTATCCCTGTTACCATTTTTTAAATAACAGTAGTAATAATCAATAAGGAAACTAAACCGAAAACATGCAAATTTTGAATTTTCTTAAATGACCTCCTCAATGATGATAAATGCAAAATGGCCTGATCTTTGTGAAAATAAACAATAATAGGTGTTACCTTGGTTGGTGAATAAGCGCTTTTATTTCAGTGAAAAGAGATCCATTGGATGAATTAAATGGCCTTACGGTGGTACTCTGGAGGCGCCACGACATAATCGCTCAAACTGAAAAGCGTCGAGGAATTCTTCACCATATACCTAAAAAAAATTTTTTTAACAAAACTATAGTAACAAATAAAATCTTAAATTCAGAATCATGTGATTATTACAAATAAAACAACTGTTGATGCCAAAATTTAAGTTTTAAATTCCAAACCTTTATTCATGAATATTTGATAGCAAACACTTATTAAACTTACCTAAGGAAGTCATGAATATGCGTTAATAGTAGCTGGACACTTTTTTCATCAAGAGGTGTGTAAGCCAACATGCCCCCAAGTTTAACTGTTAGAACACATATGCAATACTTATTTATCAAAAAACATAGCAATTAACACAGTGGCTGCATAAACAAATAAAAAAGGGGAAATATCAACTAACCAAATAGCCTTAACAGGTGAACTGCACCGTAGATCTGTGACATAGGCAAATCGGGATGCTCAGAAATCATCTGAAAATGTTAGTCTTATTATATATGAAATTCAATTCAATATAATTTACAAGTGAAAAGATATTTTGACAAACCTCTGCATATTGTGGCCTTTCAAATTTATATAAAAGTTGGGTGCCGAGCATTACATGAAAGTATTCTTTTATTCCAGATGTTACTTCCAACAATGCACTCTCTCTATAATAATATAGGCAACAGTTATTTTTAATCTATTCACGGAATTGCCAGAGCCAGCTTTCACTGAATGTCACCAAAAATTTGATTTAACAAGGTCTCAGTTCTGACATTTCCATATCATTTTAACTAAATCAAGAAATTCCAATAAATTGACTGCTGTTTTCTTATAACCTGCCATTAGCAAATTTAAAATTTTAGAAGACATTCAGTGAATCGCGGAAGAGATTAGTATTCATATTAGTATGCTGCATTTAAAAAAAAATTATTTGCAAAGCAAGCAACACAGAATGTACAGCACTGTTATTTACTGTAGCACATGTAAGACAGAGCCTAATTTCAAATTACTCTGCACAAAGCTGCAGAGTAATGAAAGCTGCAAAAAAGGCTTTCTATTCAATTATGAAGCAAAGTGTGCTGTCCATTTCACCCAGCCCATCTTAAGTTGCATTTTCTATAAAAAGTGATATGTAAAAAACACATACTGGCACCATCAACACCTTTGAAATTCATTTACAATATTCTGAATAGATGCTTCTATAGAATGCCAAATTTATAATACAATAAAGGTATTCAAAACGACAGATGGTACAAGGACTTATTTGGATCAGAAAATGCACTCTTAAAATGTTAAAAATTAATGCAAATGGCAGGGGCTGGAATTCATGCAGCAAGAATGTCAGGATATTCAAGCATAGCTTTAGCATTCGTGCACTAGGGTGATTACATAAATTATCAATGTGAAACTGAACTATGGTTAGTTGCTTAAAACTATTTCTATATGTGCATATTTTTTAGAAAAACATGTATAATGTGTTTATTCTGTAATAAATGAAGCAAATATTTTTCCAATGTTAAAATATCTTTAAACTTTACGAGCAAAGCACCACAGTTACTTTCCTATTCAATAGAAGTTTGTAATACCTGACATGTTACAAGTCACCACTTATGCACTTTTCCAAATTAAAGGGGAATATCTTATTAAACAAGCTTTCTACCAACAGACAACATAATGAAAAAAAAACGCATTTCCCAAAAATTTCACAATCACATTCCTCTGTATGAAACCCCCAGATTAAAACCTGCACCCTTTCCTTTTCCGCACTCATGTTTTTTGCCTCTGCAATTCCCAAGGTGTGCCAGGTGAATCCACAAAAGAAATTCCTGGAAAACCTTCAGTCAATGCTGGTTGTGTGCAGCGCAATTCTTGAAGCACCAACACTTTAGTCAGTGCAGCTCAACTACGGTCAACACCGCCAGTTCCCAGGCCTAGCCTGGTAGTGCCAAACTACTCTAGTCAAGTCTGAGTGCCTCAAGAGCCCAGACCCTCGACCTGCCCTTGTGCTTCTATGACTGTGCTACTCTGTGCCCCATACGGGCCACTACGAACACACCCCATAAGAACAACCTATCTGAAGATGTCAAAAATTTACAACGAATTATTAGAATCAGTGCGGTAGGATAACATCCTAATCAACGTACAGATTCATTAACGATTTATAAATTCACCCTAAAAATTCACTGTGAATAGGGGATTAATCTAAAAGAGTCAAATAATTCTTCTCCCCTCCCACTCAAGTCCTATCTCCGAATGTGAAAACAATAAGATTAACTGCACTCGAATGACGAGCCGTTCAAGTTAATGCTTAGTGGTTAATTAACCCACGACAAATGAAGCAATGAGCTTGAATGACATTTCAATCATCTGTAAATGCCTGGTGTACTTACTCAAATGACACCTAACTCCCTTTTACATATGACGAACTGCACTTTTTACACCAATAATTAAAATAGAAATGTGATGGGCAATGGGTGACGTGGACTTAGCCCACGTCATGCATGTGCTACTGGTAAAGCCCCATCACTGAGACATAGAATACACACACTGACTTGTTCGGAGTATTAGTTCTTGAAGAAGACTTGAATTTGCAATAATTGTTCAGGATTTGTTCCACAGTCAGCTTTGCCGGAAGATGTAATAACTGGAAATTAAACGAATTTTTAACAAAGAATTCGACCGGAAAGGATAAAAAATTCAAACAAAAAGAGAAAAGTTGCCAAAAACCAACTTTTTTTTGATGATTAACAAGGTCCCAGTCATCAACGAGCCAAGGCTTCAACTCGTCTGGAATTTTCACTTTGATTTCAATCTTTGTTATAAATGCTTCCTCCTAAATGTAAATAATGTGATTTCATAAATTTAAAAACTGCATTCTTGAGTCTAAATTTAATTTCTAAACAATTTTATTTATTGGTTGAAGCTAGATTACTTTCCAACTTACAGATTCAATTGTCGGATCAAGCCTACTTCGCTTCTTTCTGCTTGGATCACTAGTTGTGGCAGGCTCCTGTGGAGGAGGTGCAGAAGGGGGAACAACTACGTCCCAAGGAGAAATATTGCACGTTACTCAAGATTCTCAAAAAGTATTACAAAACATTAAGCATTTTTGCACCTTTTGCTGCCTTAATTGGTTGCTGTTTCTCACTTGATGGAGTCAGAGACCGTTCTTTTTCATTTGGATCTTTGTCCTTTTCCTTTTCTTTCTCTTTCTCCTTTTCCTTCTCTTTTTTCTTGGCATTAATGACTTTGGTTTTCTTATTTTTTCTATTGAATTAAAATAAAGCCAGCATTAGTGACATAACATTTCCTCTAATTAGTTATAAAATGTTTAACTTACAATGCATATGCATGTGCTTTTTCCAACTCTTTTTGTTTTTGAACATTAGCTTCATTATATTTTAGTACACGGCTTTCTGGGACCCATTCATCCCAACTAAAATAAGAAAAGTTGAAAAACAATATTAATATAGCCCTACAGGTTTCAATAAATAAAACTATTATCACAATTAACTATCAATTATACATATATTCGGGTTAAGCAATCATCAGGTATAATTTAGTATAGTGCTTGCTAGATATCAACTCCAAAGTTTGTCAACAGTTAATACCCACAGTTGGACACTTACTTTTTATTCCATCCACTGTAATGAATGAAATATCGTATTGCTTTGTCCTTTGCCTGAGATTTTATACACTAAATAAATTAAAAATATGATGCATTAGTTCAAACATGTATATTTAATTTCTGACCAAGAAAGAAAAGCTACTGCTTTTTATTCTTTTAAACTATAAATGTCAAACATTTGGTTAATGTGTTAAAATGGTTTAAATTAAAAACCATTCATTTGTACACAATTATCCATTACATATTTATAACTTTCTAATTAAATTACTCATCAAAATTTGCCAAATTATTTCATATCAATAGTTTGTTTGCCATACTTACTTTAGCTTCGTATAACAAAGGTCCATGAAAACATAAAACCTTCTCGCCTGCAAATGAAAAACGTCGAAATAAAGCTTTGGTCATAAATAACATATTATTGGGTTGTTTACAAACAAGTAACTATATATTAATGTTAATCATAAGTCCATAAATAAGACACCTTACATCCATATTCTAAGGTGTGCTGCTATTCAAATCAATTTAAATCAGGACCCTAGTCAGCACAAATGCACTTATTGTTCAGGGGGGTACTTCCAACAATCAGGATAATTGCTTCTATGTCATTATAGACGTAGAAGCTGTGTGTAAGTGGCAAGAATAAACTAAAACTCAAAACATCATCGTTGAATTCAATTTTCTAATAATAATGGAGGTAACTGCAGTGTCTTTTTATACATGGGGAAAAATAAAGATTAAGAGCTAAAAATTTCTATTGTTGCGCCTGAAGTTTGACGGCAATAATCTTGAGTAAGAATTAATGCCTGCATCATTCATAAGATATGATCTGGTGCTATCCAAGACGATAGCCCCCATGGGACTGTTTGATCACGACCCAGTTGAGCATAAAGGTGGCTTGTAATGGATAGGGCTCGTGTAAAAAGCAAGGTTATTTAGATTAGGTTTTTAAGGGGGTTCAAAGCCGGCTCCCTGGTTAGGTACGTAAGTTCTTGCGCATATGGACCACCGCATACCGTGGGGGTCTATTATTTTGTATAGTACCATGAATGATCTGGCATGAAAACTCTGCATCAAGCATGCAACAAGATGACACTGTCATTGGTCGATACCAATGATTTGGTGAAATACTTCACCAAATTTTATTACCAGACCAGTATGGCAAATCGTTCCAAGCAGTCCTATGCATAAATTATCTGCCTAGCTTTGTGCATTCAGCAACCAAACCCAGGCAAAAACAACTTACACAAATCACAAATATTGCAGTTGGTCTAGTAACCCTGAAATAGCTATGCATTTTTACTAAAACAGCAGTATTTGTCTCATTCATAAACTGCATACAATTGCAGTTTACAGTAACTATAATGTTGAAAAAGTGAAACTTCACTTCTGCAGTTCTGCATTATTTGGGTAAGATACTTTTTCCTTGGAAATCAATCTTGTCAGTAACTTCAAAATCACAGACTGGCCATAGGACTGGCATACAACACTACTACATACCACGCTAAACAATAAGTAACAATAGTAACATTTACCTTCTACAAAACGATATTTCGGCGGCATTTCAAACAAACACTTGATTAAAGTTAACTCAAATACTCATTATTACGCTTTTCCATGAAATAACATCAACAAACACCACGAGAAAGACTGTAACATGAAACCTTAATGGAACAAAGAAAGGATACACTAGCGCCCCATGTAGGTATAAATGTTTACTAAAATGTCTTATTTAAATGGCGGGAAAATTAATCACATCCTTCGAATTACGAACTAATTTTTATTTGAAAAATAAACCATTCAGATATAACAAAAAACACATTTTTCTGAAGGTAGTCTTTCATACTGTGATGGATTTACTGCACAAACTGCAGATATTTTGCAACAAACCAGAATCTGAGAAACTATTTCTGCTGCTCCCACGCATTACACAACTAACCTATGATGAGAGGGGTCCAAACATCCCTAATACCCTTTGAATTTTTCAAGCCAATTTGGATTTATAGCATTTAAACACTACTTCACCACTGGTAAACTGTAGGCAAACACACCTTTCTCATTTACTAAATGCCTCTTAAATTAAGCAAAGTATGGTTTAGCATCAAAACGAATGAATGGCTTCCTCTGGATGCCACAAATTAGTACTGTATTAATAATTATTTAAAAATGGGGAATAAAATTTAATTTGTTACACTTATTGGTTTTTGTTGGAGACTGGTATTTGTTTTAAGATAACAAAGGCAATACCAATTAAAATACACTTGAATAAAATCAGTACACTGGTAGTATTAGTTTGAATATCAAACGACTACCATTCCCAGCAGAATAAGCAAGCTTATTAAATATTTCTTAATATTTATTTCATTAATGCTAATATTCAACAGAATTTGATATTGTACGTCACTCTAATAATTACATAATCTGGCGCTCAACTGCCACAGAAAGTTTCGAGGTACATCAAGCCCTTTGACTGGACTAGGCAAAATACCATTAACTCCTACAATAGAAAAAATAAAAAAAATAAACAATAGGCATATGAAAGTCATTTTGAAAATCATTTTTCAGAGAATTTATCATTATTTCTCTAAGTGATAAAATAATTGTAGGGTACGTACATTTTATTTCATTTTAATGCATATCGAAAACACTTTGAAGATGAAGTTCTGGTTTGTCATAACCCATTTCCTCGGGAGTGCTAATTCCCAATTCATCTAAAGTCGGTTTGATTTCTTGAATGACATAAGGATAAATTTCCTTCAGGTTGCCACATTTATCCTAGAGAAAAAATAAAAACAACACCCCAAATTAATTAGAAAATTCAACAGCAATGAAAGCAAAGGCAGAAAACATTGAACTGCTATTGTGATTTAATAGATCACCTTCAGGGATTCGAGGTAGCGAACTGCCAATGCATAATCGTTTACCCGACGGCAAGCTTTCATTGCGGCAGAGATGATCTTAGGCTCGGGAATTAAATCCATCCCATGAAGATCGTTCATGGCTTTCCTGATCTCCCACCCATCGATATTAGGTCGATTAAAATAGGCCTCGTAACGGGCATCAAATTCTTCATCGGACTCTTCCTTACCATGAGAACTCATGCATCGAACACCTTGAAATCAGAAAAAAAAAATCAGATTTCAACATCTGATTCATTTTATTCAAAATTACGATTTGAGTTTGTTTTTTTTTCTTTTTAGAAAATTGTTGAAATTTGTGAAAATTTTTTGTTCTATAAAATGGAGATCAATGTGCTAGCACACATTCTAGTAAATCATATGCACTTGGAACGTGCATTAATCTCTATTTCGGAACAAAAATTTTGTGAGGACAGTACATCTGTAAGAAACAAGGCAATTAAATATTTTTCAATTTTAACTACTTGCTTTAGTCAGCAATAAACTTAAATTAGCCAACTCTATGGCTATACATGACAAATACTGATTTTTTTTGCAATTACAATTAATTCAGTGTTTACCAGATTATAATATAGAACAGCTTGCGAATTTTAATATTTAAAAAAAAAAATGTGAATGGAGTTTATTTTCATTTTATACAGTTATAATGTTACTAATTCCCATTTAAAGGACCTGATCCACAAATTAATGATAGGTTTCCATTTTTAAGATAGATATAGAAAGCCTTTATAATATTTACTTATTTCCTAGTTTAAATCCCATGAGAATTCATCAAGAAAATATTTATAAGCCAAAATGTCAGTAAATAAGCCCCTATACCAATAATTACATGAAATTGAAACAAATCAGTTAGTCCAATTGAAGTATTAGTGGATTTACATTGCGAGGTATCGTCCATTTTCATAGCAGACATTTTCAAGTCCAAGTCGATAAATAAGAACATACCTTATTAATGTTTATTGTGTAAATAGACGAAACGTCACAATGTAAATAAACTAATATGTTAATTGAACTAAATTATTTGTCTCAATTTCATTTAATTCTTCACTTTGATTAGATCTACTAATTCTATGAAAACCAAAAGTTTTCATTCTGCAAGTTTAATCGGTGATTTTTTTAAAACTAAATTATGTGATAAATAAATGGAAATGTAAATCAATCCACCCTGCTTGAAATGATTAAGAAATACATGCATAAGGGTCACCCTGCTCTAAATAATCTCTCCAATCAAAATAGGAATATATACAAATGGGGCAGATTGGTGAGACAACACAGGCTATCAAATCACGGGTATCCATTTTGGCACATCAGTTGAGGTATAGAGAGAGTAGGATGGTGGTGGTGGTTGTAGTGGAATGTGATTCTATGGGCAATGCAACTAAGGCTATCTTAAATACCCAACTGCAGACGGCATAGTGCAATACCTGCAGGTCTTGAGGTAAGGAAAGGAGGAAGAAGAGAATAAGGATGGAAGGAATGCGATCGTGGTCGACGTTTCGTGGTACTGCCCTAGCATTCGACTATAGTTGCGGCCAGCTTATAGAACCAGCTGCTCTGCCCGGTCTTGCAAAGCGCTTCCCTGCGCAGGAGAGCGGGGAAGCGCTTTGCAAGACCGGGTAGAGCAGCTGGTTCTATAAGCTGGCCGCAACTATAGTGTGACTATGGAAAACCAAGAAAACCATAGTCAAGGTAGCCGATCTTGTAAGATACCCAGGTCACCCGAATGACAGGTGGAAGAATAGTAAATGGTGAGAGCATAAGCTGCAGGTCTGGCTGGCTTTACATATTGGTTTCACCCTAGGAATCTTACATGTACCAAATTTACTGGAAAAGTTAAAACAGTCAACATACATGAATGCTTAAAGGGGCATTCTTCTTAAGAAATCTTAAGAGGGCTCAAATTCACGTGTCAATTCCATTTGGTTTGCTGGAATTTGCACTTGCAATGAGCCTCATTTCGGAACAACATTTTTCTGAAGATAATGCATCTTTAATGAAAGTAAACTATTCGTTCAAGGTGAACTAAAGCCCCCCCCCTTCCCCAACTACACAAGCAAAATACTACCCGATAAACATATTATAATAGCAGTTGCAAAATGAATGAAACATACCGGTACCATATTTACCATTCCTGCTTATCAACGCAATTTTAAAAACATTACTGAAACGAGTTGTTACCGGACGAAACATCATAAATTTAAGTACTTATAAGACAAATTTATTGCTTGAAATACAAATGGCGACCTGCAAGCTTAGAAGTTGCACGCTAAATAAAACCGGATGAACCCCCCCATTCCCTTCCCCCCCACGAGAAATCCAAAAAAGCTGAAGACAAAATTCAGTTTACGATTTCATGGCGCTTTATCCATTGGACTGTAGCTTCCTCCATTTAAGGGTTGTTCATAAATTTCGCTTGCATAGAAAACCCTTAAATTTATCCCCTCTCACGTAACCCCCCTTCCGTACCGATATATCATATATGTAATCAACCTGCTATTTTAATTAAAATAGGTTACATTAGTTAAAATCTTTTAAAGTTTAGTAGCCTATTCAATATTTCAATTACGTACAAGGGAACATTCTTATTTTTTGGCCATTTTCCACAAAAATAGCAGCCATTTTTAAGCATTTGCATTTGCATATAATTATATAAAGAAATAAACTAGCAAAAACACATTGTGCAGAAAATATGCATGCAAACATTTGTTTTGCATAAAAACTTTCTGCAGAAAAATATTCTTGCTAAAAACTACAACATTTTATGAATATTTCTGCAGACAACTATGCAAAACTATTATTTGCAGACTTAAAAGGAAAGTCTCACCTTGTAAGACATTGTACACATATTGTACTGGTGCAGTGGGTATACTTAATTTTATTTAATACGTTGCAAAATGTCAAATGTTCTGATTTCAATTTAATAATTAGAATTTTTCTTTAGATTACATTAGATAGAGACATTAGATTAGAGGATAGAGACATTAGATTACATTAGATTTACTTTAGATTCTTTAGATTTCTTTAATTTACAATATTATAAATCTAAAGAAATTAATGAAAAATTCTAACTATTATTATTAATTATTTATTATTATTATTTACCCAACCTCCCTTTGCCATATATACGGCAAGGGGAGGTTGGGTAAATAATAATATTCTTACGAAATGCTTTAATTTGGATACCGGAATCGAAAAAGTCGAAAATTAAAGAAATATATATATTTATAAGCCCCTATAGGGGCTTATAATCCACAAATTTTACTATACGTTGCAAATTGCTAAAGGCTTTAATTTTTAATTAATTACTTTATGTTAAATCTAGAGTAATTACTATTAAAATTAAAATTATATATGGGAGGGGGCGATCGGGATCGGCGAGTATGAGGTGGAACGAGGGGGCGGTGCTATAAGCCTTAAACTTTGACTTAAGTCACATAAAAAAACACGAAAATCAAACAACCACAAATTACTTGAGGTAGAAGCCTATTTTTAGAAAGCATGGTTGATTGAACTCATAAAGTAAAACCACTTTAGTCTTCGCTAAAATTTCGTCTATGAAATTGGTGAAGCCTACGATTTTTAGCAGCATCACATTCGATCGGCGTGGGTGGGGTATCAGCCGGTGGGATTCCAAATATTAATAACAAAGTCTAATCATGAAAAAACACAACAAAGTACTAAGCTAATACATACATGCACAGTGGCGGATCCAGGAATTTCTTTTGGGGGGGGCCATTTTATTAAGGGTGGGCGCCAATCCCTAAAACGAAGCA
>JAQIXP010000163.1:0-33507 GCA_034700285.1 Proteroiulus fuscus | reverse complement strand
TGATAGATATTGTCAAATGCAATCGCAATTTCCATTTTAATTATACATTTTCACGCTCTTTTTATTAAAACCAACTTGTTTCAAAGTGACTGTCCCTTAAATGTGACATGACGTCTAGCAAATTTTCAGGTGCTTTCATATGTTAGATTTACCGGGGGCTGAGGGGGAGAGGCGACCCCCTAATTAGATTTCTAACTCTTATAGTTACCTGTAGAAAAGACATCTTAGGCAGCTCAAAGTATTATTTGAACGCTCGCTATGCAGGCGTATAATAATATTTACCTAGGAATTGTCTGGAAAGTTTGTGAAATCAGTTTTGGAAAAGGATTGATCTTTGAGAATATTTACACTCAAACAAACGTATTTCTTATAGAATTTCTTTAATATTTATTTCGATATTTCCCAATTAAAAATGTTTTATTATTAAAATTAACAGTTCTTTACCTTTCAATTGTTTTTTTTATATAT
This sequence comes from Proteroiulus fuscus, assembly GCA_034700285.1. NCBI lineage: Eukaryota > Metazoa > Arthropoda > Diplopoda > Julida > Blaniulidae > Proteroiulus > Proteroiulus fuscus. Next base: position 33,039 of record JAQIXP010000163.1, on the reverse strand, counting down.
ATACATAATTTAAATTCATTCAAATTATTAAAAAAAAAATTGGTTCGGTAATATCATTTTTGTTTCTATTACATTGGGTTAATTTTTTACCTTGTATTTAATTTGTGCTTGTTTGAAAATGTGCATCACAATTTTTACTGACTTGATGAGGTACTTTTTGTTAGAAACTAATTGCTAGAAACTAAATTTAGAGAATTTAGGCAAATTAGCAAAAAAGTATAATAGTGGTTAGACTAGTCTAAACACTATTATTGGCTCTCTTTAATAACCATTCTTGAATGTATCAACATTATTTACTTTAAAACAAATTTTCTAAAATAAGAAATAAATAAAACAATTTTAAATAGTGCTTCAACTGGGAGAAAAGAGGATTCGATTTGAAACATGCTAAATTATATATATCTAGGATATCGTTTTTTTCTAATGCAAGTTTTATCTTATTAGTTTAGCATTTCTTTCATGTTAATTAATTGTGCGGCTATTATAGTCAAATTCCTAATAGATATTTTATATTTAATTTTCATTTAATTATAATTATAGTTTCAACATGTTTGTTTATCTGTAGGTAAGTTGTTTTCAAATTTTCCCTCTCTGACGAAGTTATAAGAAACTATTTCCCTATCAAAATAATCATCCTATGATTATGCTATTTGTACATGTTTTTTAAGTGCTTGGGTATAATTATATTGGAAATGAAGTATATTTGTAAATTATTTCATTAACTAATCTATTGTATTTAATTGTTTCTGCTTGTAGTGAACACACATGTTAGTATAAAAGTCCTAAAAAGTCACCACGACTACTTTTACCCATAAACCAACTGTCTAAAAAAATAACAATTTACTACAATTCAATTTTTTTATAATTGGCACTTTTTATTATTTTTAAATGGGCAGTAATTGATGCAGCTCCTTGTAGCCCATACCTAGATTATTTTCAAACGTAGTCAGCCCCCAAAGTAAACAGAGACATTTAAATGGACAGATTAGGACAATTCTCGTTAAAGTGTCGTTGCCTCCATGAAAACCAGTTTTCACTGGATTCAAGTTATGCTTTATGTAAACCGTGCTCCCATTGGTCCCTCATGGAATGGAGCTATATACTTCTACGCTGCCCTTTTACGATCTCCGTTATGTTTGGTAAACTTTAATGAAATTAGTCCATTGTCCTATTTAATATTTAAATGTACCCCTGTGAAGTTTTTTTAAAAAAATAGCGTAGAATATGAGTGAAATATGAGACAGTTCTCATTTGTAATGTTGTGAATGAATGAAACGAGAATAGGTCGTCCACCAATCACAGACCGCCTATTTAATCCATTTTCGAACAGTTTTGATTCATAAATTTTAGTTTGTTCTTTTTTAGTGGGAGGGAGATGCATATATTTCTCTCTCGTTAATGTTGTTGTTAGGTTGGCCTAAAGCTGCGCGAATCGGTCAGATATGAATTTATTACGATTACGATTTTTGGATAAGATGATGAGAAAATTGTCGGGGGGTAGGATAACCTCCTAACCTCACGTATTTTTATTCATCAAATTAATTTTTCGTGGTATCTACGTACAAGATGGTTCTCCCATTTCTCTAGGGAGGTTAATTTTAACTACAAAACCCAGTGGTGGGTTTAAAACCTAGTAACTAGGTCTCTAATTCTGGTAAGTTAATGATTACTTAAAATCGCTCATTGTTTTACTTTCGTTTTTCAGTAGTAGTTTAGCCTAATTTCTCTGACGGAAAATTGATAAGGAGGCGTGGGCACGTTTCCATTCGAATTTGAACCTATATATAAAATGATTCCAATCTGCTTTCTTGATTTTATTTTTAAAAATAACCTCTTATATTTTTTAAGTGCTGGAATTATTCCGGAACTATACAGCTGTAAATTTGTCATTTGTGGAAATGTTTGACCTTTGCTTGCGTATTTGAAGGGTGTATGTGTGTAATTTAGCGACAAGTGCTATGAGCCCAGCACTTAATATAGAATGGGCGTTCCCAGTTTCATTTGTGGACACATATTTCTCCAAAAAATGCATTCTTTGAAAAATTCCTTTTGAAAGGACCGATTCATAAACAAAAATAAGATTTTACTATATTCATTGAGGTAATTGACACATAATTAACTTTCGTAGCTATGTTTTCTTGCTTTTCTAACAAATTTGCAAGGTTTGAAAGACCCTGACGGCCTTTCCTCAACTCGGTTATTGTTACCTGGACTCATTTAATAGGCGTGTTTTGGCGTTATTACCCTGTTACCATTTGGATACATAGTTAAGACCTTGAGCGTTTTACTGTTGACGCCAGCTGTTTTATCGTTTTGAATAACGATGCTGGGTAACCAAAAGGGTAACCAACCTGTTATCTACCTAAATAGGTGGTGTACCAAATGAGGTAACAGAAATTATGGATGCTTCGTACAGGAAAATCATCGAATGAAGAATTTTGTGTTTTAGCATTTTGCTCGTATCCTATGATAAGAGTTAAGAACTACTTGTAAACTGGATAACTACAGCGTATGACAGGGTAAGAATGCCAAAATACGCCTAATGAACAGAGATTATATCTGATAGCTTCCCCCGAATGGCCAAACTCGGTGGGAACACTGGTCATTTTAACAATGACGGTTAGTTAACCCCGGTAAAGATTGACCACACAAATTTAAAATTGTTCAGAACTGGATTTTAAGCATGACAATAGAAATTTGCTATAAAAAAAACAACAGTTTTCAATGTTTATTTTCCATGTGCTCTAATCTCCTTGCATGTGGTTATTTAGTTTGTTATAAATTATTTGCTATTATGCCTACACCATGCTTGCCACCTACAAATGGCAGTCTTAGTCATAACCAACTTTAAAGTCTTATGGAAATCTGTAGGATGTTGTTTGCGATTACATCATTCATTGAATAATAAGGACAAAAAGTATTTCAATATCAGACAAGGAAAATAAAATGTTCCGCCCAAGCATGTCTTTTGACTGGAATCTCTAACTTATGAAAGTTGTTGTGCTAAATTTGTTATTTGCTATTGTGCCATAGTGGAAATAAAGGCCAATTTTACAGATTGATATATATTGCTAGAATATCATTAATTTCAGTACATGTAACCTACCTGTTTTGAAACATACTGCAGTTTTTTACATTTGGATTATAATTTGTTTGAACATTAGGTCTATCATGACAATCTAATTAATAATCCTCGTAATGTCTAATTTCAGGTCACATATCCAGTGGATAAAAAGCATTTTAAAGGGTTTTTCTCGTTTGATAATTTCAATTCATTACTGGAATTTGAACATTTACCTTGGAAGTACTAAGTCTGGGCATACGAGACGAACATAATGCCTATTCAAGCACCGCAGTGGACGGAATTTCTTACTTGTCCCATCTGTTATAATGAATTCAACGAAAACGTGCGCCGACCCATTAGTCTTGGCTGTGGCCATACAGTATGCAAAACGTGCTTATCCAAACTACAGCGGAAGCAGTGTCCATTTGACCAAACCCCAATCAACATTGAGATTGAAAATCTCCCCGTCAATTCTGCTCTACTTCAACTGGTCGGTGCGCCAGTGCCGGAGAATGATGCTGCCACTCTCTTCAAGGATGTTACTAAGGAAGATCTAAAAAACTACCTGGATGCGAAGAAATGTATCGAAGAGTTGGCTCTATATCTAAAACCATTTTCACACAGCAATGCCACCAGTTGCTCAAGCGCTCTGAGTCGACCGATGCAACGAAAGCTCGTTACATTAATCAACTGCCAGTTGGTCGAAGAAGAAGGTAGAGCTCGAGCCATGAGAGCCGCACGATCCCTCGGTGAGCGCACGGTCACCGAATTAATTTTGCAACACCAAAATCCACAGCAGTTATCAACCAATTTGTGGGCGGCCGTACGGGCTAGGGGGTGCCAATTCTTGGGACCTGGTAATTGCAATTTTCATGTATTATTTTGCAAGTGTGGGTAAAAATGAATGAAAGCCGCAAAGAGCTGTGTATCATTAAATCATTCTATATCTGACTATTTCTAGCCATGCAGGAGGAAGTGCTGAAACTAGTTCTACTGGCATTGGAAGATGGTTCTGCTCTTTCACGAAAAGTTCTTGTCATGTTTGTAGTTCAAAGATTAGAACCACATTTTCCACAGGCATCCAAGACAAGCATAGGTCATGTCGTACAACTTCTTTATCGTGCCTCCTGTTTTAAGGTAATTTTAATGTTCTTTTAAAATTGATGGAATGTATTAACTTGACTATAAAATACATTTGGAGGTATAAACATTAGTTTTAGTTACAATATATGCCATTCACAGAGATTTTGAGAATAAAAATATGCCATTATGGAATTTTTCAGGTGTCAAAAAGGGAAGGGGATTCTTCTTTAATGCAATTAAAAGAAGAATTCCGTACATATGATGCTCTGAGGCGTGAGCACGATGCGCAGATTGTTCAAATCGCAACCGAAGCTGGCCTTCGTATTGCACCTGATCAGTGGTCGTCACTATTATACGGTGATACTACACACAAATCACACATGCAGTCAATCATAGATAAAGTGGGTAAAACCATTCTGAGAAACGTTTTTTTCATTTGTGGCACAAATGTTTCTACTAATGCATGTATGCAATTTATTGTATACAGTTACAAACTCCACAGTCTTTTTCCCAGAGTGTGCAGGAACTGGTGATTGCCTTACAGCGCACCAGTGATCCGGGGAATCTTTCTTGTCTCCGTCTGTATCTGGAATTGTTGGCAGGCATCGATCCAAGTCCCGATGCATCTTCTCCTCTGTGGGATAGTTGCAAGAATGCAATGCAAGCCGTGAAGATTGTCGTTCAAGGTCTCGTAGAATTCATCCAAAATCACGGTAACCGGAAACTGCACGAAGGTTCTCACACGTTCAACAGCAAATATAAGACCAGCATGTGTCGGGATCTCACGCAACGTGGTGGTTGTCCGAGGGGAGCCAACTGTACGTTTGCCCACTCCGAAGAAGAGATGGAACGGTGAGCTAAGATTCATTCATTGCTAAATTGAGGTATAGCTCATCAAGTTGAACTTCATTTGAACTGAAAAGAATTTTTTTAACGAGAATTTAGAAAAAACGTAGTTCCTATTCATGAATGAGTGCTTTGCTTTTTTGTCAGATATAGAGCTAAAAATAGGAAAGGAGGGTCAAAAATGGCATCTTGTCCTTCAGCCATTGTTTCGAAATCTGTGGAAAACATGAATTTGAGCAATTCTCCTAAATCTCAGCTATCTTGTATCGGAGAAAACAATCAGCTGCTGCGAAAGGATGTTGGAGATGCCTTGAATAACTCTGTTACACATGGCCAGTCCCCACTTTCAAAAAACTGTTCAATTTACTCTGGAATTCAAATGGATGATTTGCTGTTTTCATCTTCTGCGGCAACAATTACAAGATCACCTTTCAATGGACAAATATATCGTGATGGTAAAACTATTTTTTTTTCTTCTTTTTTGTTGTTGTTGTAAATAAATGTTATATATTTTACCCTTGTACTCTGCTTTCCCTGGACTTCTGATGAGCTGACTATTATTGAATGTGTATGAGATATGCTACCTAGTGTGTTTTTTTTTTCATGTCACAGGATTTGAAAATGTTTATAAATCTATTATACACTGTGATCTATCCCAATTCTCATTAATTTTTGCTTGATGCCAGCTAATCAGGGAATTAGTGAAAGGTGAAGGACTAAAATAATGATATCAAAATATTTTAGCTTTAAAAGCCAAAGTTGTCTTTTAAATATCAAGTTTATGCTGTTAAATCTTAATTTTGACACCGATTTTGAAACCATTTTCTGAATAATTATTAATACAATGTGTATTTTAGCGCAATAGGGTGATAAAGAGTAATTCTTGCAATTAGTAAATTATATAAATCTTATTAAAACATGACAGCATAACTTCATTATATGAGCCAACAGCCAACGGGTAAATGTCACGTAATAAATACTTAGTCATATTTTAATGATGATACTTTATTTCTAGAATTCTGAAAAGTGTTAATGAATTTTGAGAAAATGTTGAGGTGCATAGTTCAATTTAGATTTTTATAAGGAGTCCTAATAAAATAATGTATTGTAATTCATATAGTAAGTAGATATATCAATCTCTAATTTTTTTATGTATACTTTGTTTAGGCTTTTCGAACCATTCTGTCAGTAATCCTAACCAGTCTATCCCACAAACACACGTACAGAATTCGATAGCCAACGTTAGTCGTCCACATTCAATAACCGTGACACGCGTTGGAGTACCTTACACACTTAATCCCGAGAGTCCCGTTTATCAGCCGTACAATTCTGGGACGAACCCATTTGCAGCTGCAAAGCAATCCGTTTATCCGCCTGGAGCGCAGCCTGTGTTTACAGGAAATCCTGTTGTTTATCCTGAGCTTTATAGGTTTGCAATTTCTTTTCATAATTGCCATGTCAGTAGGCATATTTGAATGATTATGATTATTATTATTAATAAACTCTAAATGAATGTTTACTTTAGCATCTCATCTCAAAGTACAAATTTTGATCCTAGTCTGACTTCCCCTGGGCCAAATGCTACCTATGGGGCCCCGAAAGTGAATGATGCTAGCATGATTATTACCAGACCTTGTACAGGTCAGGATAGTGGAGTTGTGAACACCAAGGAAGCTATTACGAAGCATGGAGGTACAAATTGGGGAGATGACAACACAAAATGTGTTCTACCGTCAAATTCTATGGCCACTTATTCCGTTTCATATAGAGTTGCCTCAGCTCAAGTGAGCTTTTATTCTTATTTTTCTATTGTATATTTTAGGAATTTGCAAAAATGTGTTAACTAAAGTTGTATTCATTTGTATAGAATGTGGTCACTACGAGTTTGGCCGATCTACAGCAACGGAAGCATGAAATTCTGCTCCAATTAGAAAAAGTTCATGAAGCAAATACTAACTGCAATGTTTCAGATAGTAATGGATCTACTCCAGCAGTGGCTAACAAGATGGAGGCATTAAATCTAACCACTGCAACGGCACAAACCAACTCTACAGTACGACATTTACTGATTAGTTCAATCTTTTCCAAATCCAATATCCACTAATTAATGATATACTCATTGTAGCAATCGTCCAATCAGAGCGAGGAGAAAATAATTGATGGCAATCACGTTCCAACTTATTCTCATTGGACAAATGAGTGTATCCTCTCTACGGGATTTAATTCTGCAAATAAGGTGATTTCCGTGATCGCACCTCGAACGGCTATTACTGCCACGGTAGCTTCAAATAATGGTGGCATTTGTACATCACGGTAGGTTTTATAGCAACATTCTATTACACTGTTAGGATAATTTGTGAGCAGTAGTGCCACCACATTCCGTAAAAGTAACTAAAATAGGGAGGGGGGTTAATATGGGGATAAAATCCTGGATTGAATTATTCCAATTTCAAAATTGAAATCTATCAAGAACCTTAATTGGCTGAATTACAGGGCTGCCACTGACCTTTGGAGTCTGGCAAAAAGTCTGGGAATAACTAATTTTTCAAAATAACATAATTGCATTATATTTTTGAGTGTTAAAAAATAGAAATATTTATATGCTATATATGGGTACCTCATTTATAAAGGATGCAACTGGCAGACTATGTAAAGAAAAGTAAGGAAAGGGTCTGTTACATTTCATTAATGGTCAGGCGCAAAAATAATTGTTAAATGTTTAGCCAAAAGATTTTCATGAGTTAATGGCACCCTGATTTTATAAGACAAAAATAACAAATTTATAATTAGGTTTCTTCACTTATTTATTATTACAATAATAGATTCAATTTTCTGTTGGAATTGTATACCAATTGTTTCGGGATAATGTAATTATTTCTGTTCTGGCCCGAAGCACTACTGTTTTATCACTTTTGCAATATGTAAAATTCATTTGGGATGTTGCATTTATTTCCAATTAAATATCCTTTAACTACCTGCCGAATATTTAGTTTTTGTAAATTTGTAACTCCAGAGAAAAGTTGAGGCTACAATTTGCTCCAACGGAAGACGATCAATTCATCCCTTTCGATCCTCCAGTGGTATCTAAGTATGGACCCATTTCACGTGCTTCCAAGACCGTAATGCGTTCTACCAACCCTATTCAAGTCAGTTGTTCACTGGGCGACAACACTGTCTCAACACCTTCCGTTCGAAAACCCGTACCCATTGCTAGTCCGATGCCCACTTGGTACAGCAGTAGCCAAAGTAAGCTTGTAAAAATACATGAATATCTAAATTTAATTCAAATTAAATCTAGATAAAGACTAATTTTTGTCAAAAAGGTTTTTTTTTTAATTGTAAAAAAAAATTTGCTCGAATTTGACTGGGCAGCAAATGTATTTCAGAAAATAAGTTTGCTGGTCATGAAGGTGTCTACTAGATCATAAAAATATCATCTTGTTGGGCTTGAACAGTAAATTAGACATCTTGTAATAGATGTTAATGTCTATTCTAGGTTATCCAGTACCTGTGAGACCAGTTCTTTGCGACCGCGAGCAAGTTGTTGGCTATGCACACAGTGTCGTCGTCGCCACTGATCAAGTACCAACAAATGCCCATAACTGTGATTCAAATGTCATTCGCACTGTAGAAACTGCTCCTCTGTGGACCATCAGAGAAACGTAATTATGAAATTAGGGAGTACCCATCACCCTTCAAGAAATTAGATTATTGAAATCAATAGTAATAATTTGTGAAAGTAATCAGCAATTGCAAAACCAAACTGGGATATTCCTTACTAACTAGATTTTTGGCATTGATGATTTTGATGGAATTTACTAACTTTTTCTTATAGAATACAACTTAGTGATTTGGAAAGGATGAAGATTGAACTGCATAACTTGGACTGTCAAATTAACAATTTAAAGGTAAATTAAATCTGTTGACTAATAAAATAATGCTCAAGTCTATGTCAAGTTGTACAATTATCGGTATGTTTATTATTCTGAATAGAACATTATTTGAGAAACTTATTATAGAAATGTTTTGAGAAAACAATATATAAATTTATATATATATAGTTATACTTTTTTAATTCGTGAATACATTAACATGTAGTTGGCGGCACAAGAGAGCTCTCGTAATAGCATCAGTGAAGGGGAGAAACTAACACGAGAGTTGAAGATAGTTGAGAAGGGAATACGAGAAAAAGAAAAACAGCTCAAACTGGTAATATTCCATACTTCATAGCACTTTGTATAAGAGGACTGTATGCTATAAGTTATTTTATTTTATTTTTTTGTTTCAAACTTAATTTTAAGTCTCAGAATGATAGCTGGGATTCAGCGGACTCTTTGGATGACTGGTCGATGCAGTCGTCTAACAACAAGGTATTGGTTAACGGAAGGAATGATGAGGTGAGTCATTAGGTACCGTTGTACAAAATTGTATTCAGCAGAGTACCTACTTGATTCTTGAAGTCAATTGAGATATTTTTAGAAACTTTTCACCCCATTTCAGTCTGAATCCAGTTTTGTCCATTTCAAATAAAATTCAATTAGACAATGTAAGAATTTTCCTATGTATAGTTCAAAATGATTGGAAATTTAATTTTATTGATTTTTAATGTTATGGATTGACTTTGTGTACTATAATGCAGTTTTTCTGGTTGGGGCATTCAATGTCGTGTAAGTTGCATCATATATAAAATTAACCAAGAAAAGCCTATCTCTAATTACTGGAATGATATTGCTTTAACTGATTCTAGGGTCCTGGGTTGATTTGGCGTAATCAGAGTCTAAAAAATTTGCACGTAAATTTGATTTTACTTTTCTCGTTAGGATGCATACGAGCTGCAGGTTGCACAAGACATGCAAGAAGCAGAGCAGCGTTGGCTACATGAACTGGAGCAGGCAGAGCAGGAATGGTCGGAGCAGAGGGCCGGAACAGCGGATGGTAAAGATTGCGTTGGAGCTTTTACTTTGCGCAAGAGTGATACTCTTGCATTTACTTAAGTCAGTTACTTTTTCCATAAAATGTGGAGTGTAAACTTTAGAACGTTTTCCTCTCTAAAGATAGAAGTGTTTAAATGGTGTTTCATAATTGTTATGAATGCTGTAAAATTTTAATTTGTCTATTACGAGAATCTTAAAGCATAGGTACTGTTCATTACTTAAAAGAAAGTGGTCCAGCAATGTCAAGAGACCATTCAGTGTCTTCTGAACAAAATCGGCTCATGTGCAGATAAATTTTAATCAATGGAAAATGCATGTATTTTTCATAAACCTCATTAGTTATCGCTACTATCTCCCCATTATCATTGTCACCTTCATATATTACCATTTTCAACAAATCTTCTCCTCGATTGTTGCCGTCGTTGTGAAGAGTTTAGATGTGTGATGCCTTGCTGTGCAATCGGCTTTTAAATTATTCATCTTGAAATTTAATTTCATCCATCCATGAGATACACACATTGGATTGCTCGCATTTTTGAAATTCTAGCATTCGATTGGGGTCTTGTTATATTTTGAGGATTTACTTTCAAATCATTAAAGTGGTTTTGATTTTAATTCCTTTTAATGCGGGAAACTTTTTGATGTAATTGAATTCATTTTTAAATTGAAGTACAAGGTAATTTGTAATCCATAACTTAGTCCTAAGATTGGCAACTTCAGGAAATTGTAAAATATGGAGACTTTGTTTTGAAAATAAAAATGCCAAATTTGAAATTTAACCATGTCAAATTATAGACAAAAATCTTCTGTTAAATACCCAAAATATAATTACACAGATTTAAATACGGATTTCAGAAATGCAGACTGAAGCTTCTTCAGTGGTGCAATTCTTATTTGACAAATATCTCTTCCATTCCTACAATCCCATTCATTCACTCATTCAGTAACAGGTCTTGATGACTTTGTAGACATATGGTAGTTCTTGCTATGTAAGGATAATGCAGGTTGCAGTTATTGTAACACATTTTAAGGTATACTTTTATTTTTTGCACCACACTGGTGATGAATGGCGTGTCATTTTGGCATGCCTTTTTATGGGAAATTTACCCCTTTTGTTAGCTTTAAAAGTCGGGTTTATCTCTTTGATGAGTTGCTCATCCTTATTACATATTTAGTACATTCTTAGCAGTTTTAAATTATTTTTTTTCTTAGTCTGCTAATTTACTGTGGATTAAGTCAATTATATGTTTGTAAACAATGGCTTATCAGCTAGCGATGGTTTTCAGGAGTAAAACTAAATTATTTGAGAAAGTTAGCCATTTATGCCTGCCATTTTACATCCGGTTTTCTTACAATGTTTTCGAAATGAGAAATGGTGTTTTGTTATCTACATCAAGAATTGAGTCATTTAATGTATGTATTAAGGATGTCTTTATTTTTGGCTCAAGGTTCATTTTTTAGGACTCCCCCGTCATACTTTTGCATTTGTTAGCTTTGCACATGCTTTGTTTTATCAGATTTATGTAAAATATGTAAACCCTACTTTGTTAAAAGCTTAGATTTGTTGAAAAGTATCAAATTTAATTTCCCTATAGTCAAATGAAGTATCCGTGCAGACTCTGGGGTAGCTTAAGCCTCAAATTTTATGACCATGGTCAATCAAAAAACAAAAAGCTTGTTTGCTAATAACCCTCGAGAATTTTTTAATACACCTTTGTAACAAAACTGTTTATTACCATTGCAAAGAATGCAAATCTGAATGCAAACGAGTGCGCGCGCTTACCATTTTTAATATAATAATTTACCATGAAAACAAAGTTTTTTAAAAAAAAAATGAAGAGCTCATAATGGGCTCGCAGTCCGGTACGGGAACTAAAGCAAACAAATAAGGGAAAAAAGAATGTGAATAAAGTGTAAAAGTGCACTAACTGTTCTCAGAACTTTTTCTTCTAAATTTGTTGCAGTATGAATGTTAAGTTTAAAAGTAATTTAAAAAAATCTTTTGGTGTCACTATCACTTGATTTTTTCTTCATGTGGTCAAATTTTCGGAGATTTTTTAACATTCAGGAGAATTCCTCCTGTGTAGGGATGGAGGGATGTATCGTTTGCACGAAGAGTTTCTTTCCTTTGCTAAGGTAAGAACTGCCTCACTAAAAGTTATAGTAAGGATTTAGTAGTAATTTAGTAATTTTCATGGTCAGACACTTAGCTTTTTTATGCAACTACTGTAGAATTTTAAGCAGCAGGATCTGCACTTGTTTCTACAGTTAGCCTGTTTTAATTATATTAAGATTCACAAATTGGATATACATTTTACCTTTTTTGGGGTAAATTTTGAGAAAAATAATTGAAACTTGTTACGATATTTAATACAAAAAAGCTTTTCCTCGTGAATTGTTTTTAGTTTTATTAGTGGTCTACATTAGACTGTTTTCATCCTTATTTGCCTTATTTTATACACTGCTGATGTCGTGCATTAGTTTTGACTCTTGTTAGCATTTATTTTCTCTTAAAAGAAAAAATTTCTTGTAAAACAATGTTGTGACTATGCAACTGTATTTTCTTATCCAGTTGTAGAGTCGGGTAATCTTAGGGCAGATTGATAATCTTTAGGCCAGGCACAAATTAATTCCACTAATGTTTATGAAACGTCTCTGGAATCAATTTATACATAATTTCCATAAATATAAATTAGTAATTTTGGCATTTTCCATGTTTACTTTGAATAACTTACCATGCAAAACAAAATGATACTGCTAATGAAAAAGCTGTTTTTGCTCAATTTTAATGAACAGAAGCTGTTTCGTCCGTTATTTCAATAGTTTACATGTAATGTGCTACATTGATTTATTTTTTAAATGCTGGTAAATTTGTGATTGGCTTTTTGATTACATTACCCGTTGCTTAAAGCAATGTGGACAAAAATAGTTGTGAATTTCACTTAACTCATGACCGTTGTGTAATGTGTTGTGCTTAGGGTTTTCAGCACAATTTCGGGGCATTTTCTCCGATGTATATATAATATAAAAGTATTTTAAAATCTATAAACCGGTGATAATTGAAAAGAAAAGTGAACAATGATCTTGATTTTTTAATTTTACAGTTTTGAAAAATGCAGAAAAATTGTGTTATTTATATTTGGATTATATTTGTGGCAAATGTTGAAGTAGTGCCATAATTTTTTTTATATTAGACAGCTGGGCTTATACCAATCTCACTGCAAATTATTGCGCACTATTTATAAAAAAAACAACACGCTTTTTTGCTGATAGTGTGCATTGAACAGGAATGATTGTACGCAACATTGCCACAAATATATAGCTGAAATAGAAAAATAATGGGCAAAAGTTATCATTATTATAATTGACTTTTTTTTTGTTTTTTTTACAAAAGCTACCATATCTGGATAATTATGAAGCTTAACTTGAATTTCAATTTTTGAACCTTGATAAAGTTATGGTACTGTTAAATATCAATAGGCCTACTATAAATTATTAGACATCCCTATTTAATGATTGCATTTGCCCTTAAATTGTCAATTTTCTTGTTTCTATTTGTTTTTTATGTTTGTCCTATTTTCGGTTGTAATTTTTATGAATGAGTTCTTTTGTTCATTTCGTTACGATCATATATGCTTTCTGCGAAAGTCAGTGAAGCTATTTAAATTTATCCTATGGTTATATTATATATTACTGCTACTTACTCTTAAGACTTAGCTTCCCATCCCTCAAATCTGAAACGCCTTTACACGAATATTTTGAAAAAGCATGGTTTGGGGAAAAAATCCTTGTGCTGTACTGAGCTTTTCTTTGTCAAAATTTGTCAAGTGTGTTTTAGCCACATGTATATGTTTGAAACGTTTTGTGCAAAGTTAAGCTTTTCTTTTGATTCTTTTTATTTTTAACTTTACGTATATATATACTGAACAGTTGTTTTGTTCTGTGATACATATTAAGTGGTTTTCCATGCAGTCGTGTGATGGTTTTTCAAAAGGATTTTTTTAAGATGTCGTTTTTAAATGATTGGCCATGCATCTATGTGTATTTTTGCGTTAACAGGAGAAAATGATAGACCTTAGCACTAGATTAGAGTATTTCAAAAATGATTTAATGACTGGCTTGAAATTATGTAATGGCTACTCAGAAAACACCATTTTCTATTTTAATTATTGCATTAATTAATTCTGAAAAGTATGGAGTAGTCCAGTTTTTAGTTTTCATCTGGATTAACCCCAATTTGAATGCAATATACACATATAATGGTTAAAAGCTTACCAATTATGTGTGTTATTCTGTATAAGAAATTTAAGGAAACTTTAAATGCACTCAATTTAACTTTTGAGACTATTAAGTTTGTGTCCCATAAGCAGTGGTATCATAACTAAGGTTAAATTCTGTGAATTCTTGACGTGCCAAATGCTTTCAAGCTTGTTCATACAAACAATGTTTAGAAAATGGCGAGTAAATGAATTGATTTTTGGATGGAGACTTTTATTTGAACATATGATCATTGTGGATCATATATGCATAAAAGTTTAAAACTTGTATTACGTACAAGTGTGTTTTGAAATTGTATTCTCCTGTTAACCAAAGGCCCACATTTGATGTAAAAGCTTTAAGCAGGGCTTACCAAGTGGCATTCCTCGTGTACATACGTTATGGATTGTGTGGACTTCAGGAAAAATTAAACTAGATTAAAAATCATGGCAACCTGCTTTAATTTAAATCATAAAATTTTGTAACGATAATTTCAGGCTGTAGATTTCTTTGCAATACGATCCACAACAATATATGTGGAAGTGTATTTGGAAAGGTCATTGGAAAGCCCTGGCTTAAACAATTTAATTTTGAATTAAATGTGTTAAATCAATTTAAATTTAAAAGTTGTCTACTTCTCATGCCTTCTGTTTTCTTTTATCCCTAAGCCTTTTTTTCTTCTCCAAGATGACCTCCCAAGAATTGTGTGAAGGATTCTTGTAAAATTGTAAATGGTGTGCATTGTACCAACATGTCTTGCATGTATGATGACTATCTGATTATATTAATCGTGTCTTTTGCATTATGATTTTGAATAAATTAACGACTATCACAAACCCCCTAATTGTAATTTGTAATTATTCACCCTTATATTATTTGTTTCATATTTTTTTTTAGTTTGTAATTTGAAGTTTGTGCGGGACAAAATGATATGAGTTTAGATCAAGTTGAAATGGTTCCTGACACCCAAATTCTGAACAAAAGCATGGCATGTGTTAATTATGCTTGTTATAAATTTCTTTATTGGTGTAACTAAATTATTTTATTACATTTTTCATTTTTGAAACTTTTTTCAGGTACCGTATGATTCAGAAGTCGTGTGCAAAACACTAATTGCGTTGGAAATGGAAAGGAATTAAACCTAGTCACTTGTATGTTAAAATGTTTAAAATTAAATTAATTCGCATTGAACTTTTTAAGAAATAAGTCTTTAATTATATTTAAGCAAAACTCTTAAATTTTAATTATTAAAAAAATAAGAAATAAAATAAACATGATAATTAGTTGGAGTAAATTTGCATGGCAAACTTTTGAAGACAATAATTTTCTTTTTGACGAAATACTGTTGAAATATTTTTACTTTAATAAAAAGTTGTAATTTTTAGCATGGTAATTATCTCGGTTAAAAAATCTGCATGTGTAGAACAAAAGCTATTTCTATGGAAGAAAAAAAGCATATTGTCAAAGAATTTATGGAGTGCCTTCATCAGTAGGTATTTTATGGCCAAGATGTTGTAGGATACCGTACTGCACGTGTGATTTGTGGTAAGTATAGGCCTACCAATTTTTAAATAAGATGTTTCAGACTTAATGCCGTCTTTTATAACTTTGTTTGCGTGATTTAGATTGATTGCTGGAAATGAAGTTTTCATTTCAACGTGTTAATGGCTCAGGCGCACGCCTAGGAGTCTTGTCTGAGATCGGACGTCATGGTGATAAAGTGTGGAAGACTCCAATGTGCTTCGTTTACACGAGAAGGGGTTGTATTCCGCACCTCACGTATGAGACCCTACAAATGTTGACCAAAGACACACTGCCACTACTCCTGCCTCTTGTTCATTTGTAAGTATAGTTACAATACTGGATCCGCCACTGCTTACATGCAGCATACTGCATGTAAGCAGTGGGGGAGCCAGGATTTTTTATGGGGGGGGTCCAACATATAATTTTTTTAATGGTCGACTTGAACTCTTTGGGATTTAATTCAAATTCCCCCCCCCCCCCCCAAACACTGGGGGGGGGGGGGGGGGGATAAAAGGTGGCGACCCAAGATATTTCTTTCAAATCTTAGACCGCTGGCGAAAAGTTGATGGTTTTTTTTACAAAATTGGAAAAATTGTCAAAATATATGGTGCCACATGTGATTTTTTTTGCTCCAAAACACTCAAAAATGGGCTATAAATTACCAAAATTGTAGGATGGTGCTAGGAGGTATTCAAAAATTTGCACTTTTGGTTGGCCAAGGGGGGGGGGGGTCCGGACCCCCAGACCCCCTCCCCTCCTAAATCCGCCACTAATAAAATGCAGTGTATATATCTACAAATTTTTGCATAAACTCATGTCTTGGGCTGTGCTGCTGTGCATATTTTCTTCAAATTTTATGCACCTCTTGATTTCTTCACGTACACTTCATCATTACTAAGCATGCAGGCTTTACACTATGCTGTCTGTAATTGAGCATTGTATGTAGCCTTAGTTGTGTTGCCCATAAAATAAGCCAAAAACCAAGGTCATTTCTGCAAACATGTTTATCCTCCTCATGCACAATTTTGGGATCAATATTGTGCAAATTATTTTCTATCTACTGAATGTGCCATTTTGATTTGATTTTTCTTGCAATCTTTTAACGTTTAAACTTAAATATAAGAATATTTAACTTTAAAACCATCATTTTATTTTCTTATTTATAAGTAAATTGATGAAGAATGTGTTCATGCAGTTTGATGGTGGCTAGTACGAATGTTGTGGGCCTACATGTATCGCAAATATTCTCAGCCGAGCTGTTCTATTCGAGGGGAGCCCTCATAGTTTTTTTTCCAAAAGTTACTCGTAATAAAGTCTTCAGAGAAAATAATTCCCAATCCCCAGACATGCTGCTTATTCATGATGTACTTAAATTATTTTATTCATTTTTTAAAATGTATTTTGGTTTCTTGTATATTAGAGTGGAGACTCATGAATCTGTGAGAAAGTTTTCAAAGGGAATTGGGGCGTTTATAGGATTACAAGTGAGCATGCAGATTTTCTTAACATAAAGAAATACCAAATCATGTTTATAAATTATTAGTAATATTTTTAACCAAAAATAGGAGCATTTGCTGTATACTTCCATGCAAGATCCATCCATTCTGGTTCCACCTGGTTACAATGATAAGGCTGGTGTGTCATTATGGCCGAATACTGGTAGAGTTCAAGTATGCCAATCGATACACTGTCGCTTTATTAATTATGAAAATTATACGCAATTCTAAAGATTTTTTAAACTATTTGATTCTAGTGTGGTGTCGAAAAGTTCATGAGCATTCAAGAGGCATTTTGTCCTGATTTTTATCAAGCGTTATGCGATAGTGATACAAGCATAACCTCATCGAAAGGACGCTTGCGCAAGTCAGTCGATCGTACTATTGAGTATTTGGACGAATGCATAAAAATTCATAATAAATGTGAAGTAAGCAACTTCTATTCAACTGTAATTAATTTGAGAATAGCAAACTTAAGTTTTATTATTTTGAAAAATTATTTGTATTAGAAATTGAGACAAACTGCGATCTTTGGTACGATAGAAGGTGGTTTCGATCTCGATTATCGAAGAAAATCTGCTAAACTCACCTCAGAAAGACCAGTTGCAGGTGCATTTTGTCAACACTTAATTTTTGGAGTTGCCAGGGTGCATTTTCAAATATATCCAATAGAAATTCTTTGAATTTTAGGATTTATTATTGATGGATTTAGTAATTATGGGCCAGAAACAGAAAATTTTGAATTTGAAGAAATCAAACATATTTTAAGCGAAACTTTGGTATCATCGTATTATTATTATTCTATTAAATTGTTAACTGTAATGTATGTCTGATTTTTACAATATAAATACATTTTCTTTGCAGCAAAACATTCCAAGTGATAAACCTCGTTTAATGCATTTAGTATGGAGGCCAGACAACGTTATACGAGCCTTGGAGTTAGGCATTGATTTGTTCGATGCTTCATATCCTTTCTAAGTTCACGTTTAATTTTTTTTGTTATGGAATAGTGTTGAGCCATTTTTTGTAATCATAGTTATAACATCTTCCATTTTAATGCTGGCAGTATTCCTTAACATTTGAAAACATACCCGAGCATCTTGAGCGGCAGAGGATCTGCTCTGGTGTTACCTTTAAATTATAAGAAAGTACGGGCAAAACTGCCAGTCGAACCTGTAAATGATGATGTTACGGAATCGAGAACAGTTGAACTCGATTTGAAGGATGAAAAGTAAGAGATTCTGTTTTTATTTTCAAGTTTTCAAATTATACTTTAAATAAAAAAGGATTCCTGAATCAAAGTTTTTTCTAGGAAATT
The DNA here is from genome assembly GCA_034700285.1 of Proteroiulus fuscus. Lineage (NCBI taxonomy): Eukaryota > Metazoa > Arthropoda > Diplopoda > Julida > Blaniulidae > Proteroiulus > Proteroiulus fuscus. Next base: position 14,517 of record JAQIXP010000163.1, on the reverse strand, counting down.
TATTTTAGAAATCAAGTAATATTAAAAAATAATGAATTGTTTATCATAAATTTTTCAATCAGTCTTCAATTTGTCTACTAGATTTAAAGCCGACTTTTCACCAGTTCTCCAAGGTTGCGATTGTTACACCTGTAGACAGTTCACCAAAGCTTACATCAATCATTTATTGAACACTTCAGAAATGCTTGCCCAAGTTCTGTTAACATTGTATGTATATACAGAACTTACTTCTTTTTTTAGTAATGTGTGAATTATTGATTAGATATTCTTTCTCTATAGACACAATATTCATCATTACATGAAGTTTTTTGACGTTTTGAAAAGTGCCCTTGCCGATGATGAATTTCATTTATTGAAGACCCATTTTTTAAGCTTCAGCTACTCATAAAGTACTGGTATGTACGTTTTATATTACAATAGTTTTATGATATAAATTTATTATTATTGAGATACAAATTTATGGATTTAAAATGTTGGTGTATACATACATGGTTAATTTAATATGTACTGTTTTTAAAAGCCAAATTTAATACTTATGTCTTATTAAAACCGCATGGAAGGTCATCTGGGCATAAACTGTTCTATTTGGGTGGCTTATGGGGGGCTTGGGATCCATCATTGGAGTGATCTTAAGTTCCTAGTTTCTTTGAGTTATTGAAACATTCAAAAATTGGCTATGTAGCCAATTTTAGCATTTTCTAACAATTTAAAAAAAATGCTGCCTAGGCATGAATAATTGTAATGCTTCTATCATTATATTCATTTTTATAGCAATGCTTGAATATATTTATCATTCCATTTCTGATGTGAGCATTATTAGCATTTATGCCTGGCATTTGGCTTACCTGGTTTCAATATTGAAGGTCGGTTGCCTTGATTGTAGTTTTTTTAGTTTTCCATGGTTCCTCCAGGCGAATGCCGAGGCTATTCCATAGGCGACTTTTTTTTTGGGAGGGGGGGGAGTTGGAGGAGGGGGGAGTTTCTGCCCCTCCCTCCCCCCCCCCCCCAATCCTGCAATGCAAATGCATAGCCCTCAATTGTAAAATTCACTGAATGGGCCATCTTGCCGCTCTCTTCCCTCCATATTTTCTGGAAGTCGGCACCTTTGGGGCAAAGTTTAATATTGAGACTTTGACAGTCCTCTTACATTTGTTTATTTAAAAATATTGATGAATAATAATATTTTAATTATGGTAGAGTATAGTATGTGTAACTACTTGAAAATTAGCGCATCATGCACACTGCGATATTTGTTTTAAATGTGGTATATGTATCAGGTTTACAATCATTTCTAATATACGTCATTAGTCATCATTAACTTTATGCATGAAAGCTAATTCATTTTCCAAGGAGTAACAGCTTTTAAATTTACTGCAGATTGAAGCAGATTCAAATATTTACAAAAATGATAATTGGCACCAAGAATTAATTTAAAACTGAATAACTTATGCTGTACGACAGGGTTTCTCCATCCATTTCTCCCTTCGGTCGAGGGTCAGTTCCAATTTTAATTATTTGCCATGGGCCAGAGCAATAAAACCTATATTTAGGCCTAGTTCTTACTAATGCATAGCCAGAATCTATAATATATTGTTAGAGAGCGTTTTCATGTCAAAACGACAAACAATGTGTTTTCAAGTGGTAAAGTGGGTCGGATTTGGCCTGCAGGCCAAAGACGAAGAAGGACGCTAAAGATCAGTTTTGTAATGAAATGTCGTGAATGCCATCTACGTATGTTTAGCAGTATAATGAGCATTTATTAAATAGTGGTTTCTAGGTCGAAAAATAATTAAGAGAGCAAAAATGCATTTGTTAACTTGTAGAAGTTTGCATCACTCAAAGGTTACACCGACTATTCTTGCTTATTGCATAGCTCTTTAATTGATATAAATCCTGGTTTAAAGAAAAACGGTTTACTACTGTTCCAAAAATAAATGTTTGAAATGTTTTCCTAATTTGCCAATTGATTAATTTTATTGTAACAACTTTCACAGTCCCAGTTCTGAAATGCTGTAAAATGATAAAACTGAGTTTATCGCTGAATATCTAAATTAAATACTTGGCAACATTTGAAATGCTCAATTCATTTTATAAAGATTGAATTGCTTAATATTCCACAAACGCAAGGTCTCGAATGTTAATTTGGAAAAGCCTACAATTTAATAATTGGGTGCACCACCTGCTTAATAAGGGTATAAAAATTCAATATGTAAATGTAATAAGCAGAACCCACTCTTTTGGGCTATAAAAACGGTAGAACTTTTAAGAATGCAAATAGAATCTCATAAAAAATGTTAAACTAATATGGGTCTTCCCTTATAGTAGGCAATAAGTCATAGAACGGATGCTCTGTGATCCTAAACATACTATATTACATTTCATCATTTATGCTACCGTATATGCATTTGAACTATATTTTGCCAATTTGAAGCTTTATAAAAACATGTTTCGAAAAAATATAGTATTTTTATGAAATATATGATACACATGCAACAGATATCATCTCTTAAGGTTTAAAGTAGATATTTAAAAACTAATTTTATTTCTTGTAGATACGAGAAATGCAGCAATAGAAAATGCTACATCTCATACTTGACCAATCAATACGGTGTACATAATTCTCAGACATGTGAATATTCTGCTGAAAAAAATTTTAATAAATTGAAATCTGTACTTTTTGCCTACCAGACATTTTAGTATGTAAAATCATGAAAATATATAAATGGAGTAAATTGCAATTAATATTCTGTTAGCTTTGAAAAAGACATTAAATTTTTATTTTAATAATATTTTAAATTGGTTTATGTAATTGGTATTTTTCTTTTCTTTTCATGCAAACTAATGGTTTGATGTCTAAATTATTGTAAATGAGGATTACTATTTATTTTTAAAGTAAACTTCAATTCCTATATAAACCCGTAAATTCCTAATAGAGATCAGGCTCAGTCAATAGTATAAGGTTATACCGTTGTTTTTCTTTAATTAAACAAATATCAGTAATTTTGGGTTTCTATTTTATTAATCTCATAAATAGTAATTGGGGTTAGTAAGTAAATTTATGGGGGTTGTTCGTAAGTTGATTGAGGGTTAATGTTTGGCTAGGATTATTTGCTGGGTTATTCTTTAGATAGTCAGAAGATTTTTATCGATTATAGGATGGTCCTTTTGTTGTGTTTAGTGTACACAGTTGGATTGTGATTTTAAGATTGGGCGGTGAGACTAATGGAGCTTTAGTCGGGTCAACCAGCTGCTCTCAACAGTGGCTGTACTCAGCAGGGTTTTTAGGCTTCTTTGAGATGTGCCACTTGTGGTTAGTTATAGTAACCTGTAATCTGGAGGGCTCGGTTGGGCAGGGGTTGTCTTTCTATTAGTTGTAGTATTAATGACATTTTATTTACAAAGTACAATGAATGAGTGACATTACGAACTAATTATAATATTATGACATTTTTAGGCTTATAGACAAATTAAAAATTCTCTAATTTGATACTTTGAATTTAATTATATAATTCAATCCAGTATCCCACTTGGCATATATACATATATATGATATGCCATTTGGCAGGGGGGTGAATACTATCCGAGCAAATGGCATCACTATATGCCGACCATAGGGCACTGATTTGAATTGAATTGAATTGTCTTATATTAATTTTATTATGTAAGGCTAAATTTTTTATGGCAATTTAATCAGTAAATCACTTTTGATAAAATGAATACATTAAAAATGACCAATTGCAAACTAATGATTTCTTAACTTGGGGAGAGAATGGTGCCATCACATTTGTTTAAGAAAATATAATCGTATGGACTTTATAGCCTTTTATCCTGATAAAAATTTGCCTGCCGATACTATTTTCGAACAAATAGGAAAATTACATCTCTCCTACAGAGTCCTACCCCTTGTAACGTGCCATAAAAGGGAGCGTTCAAACATTACGAATGCATTCGTAATGTTTGAATGCTCCCTTACTCTTCCAACATATATATATATTCCTTCTGTTAAATTAGTATCAAAATTTAAAACTTGTGCTAGTATATAATACGTAGGACTAATATAGAATACTAGTATAATAATATGAAGGAATATTTTCTTCATGGTTTTTTTCTCGGACTTACAATTTCAGAAAATGTGAAATATTCCTTAAAGGAAGGCAAACTACAAAGCATGGTAACAATCAATGCTTTCTTATCTTCAGGGGATACGACCCTTCTTCTTTTGAGAATCTATTTGGACTGCGGGCCTTAGGCTCTCTACGACTCATATATTTTGTGTTTGGATTTGGGAAGTACTCGAGCTATTAGGCCTTACTATTTGAATAGAACTAGGCACAAGATTACACAAATCGAATCATTTAAAAAAACCGTTAGCCTATTATTTATTCACCAAATAGATCTTCCATTTTAAAGTGCATTCTTATCTGTAAAGAAACTGAACCGTGCACGTCCTGTCGTTTTGGCTAAAATATGTCTATAGACTAGTTGTTCAGAGTATACGAGCATAAGATCTCATTACAAAAATTGTCTTACAAATTTTAAAAATAAGGCTTATTATATTATTAATCAGAAATGACCCTTATCCATTAAAGAATTGCTCTGACGAATTTATGCAAAGCCACAAGCATTCGAGTGAAATTCTGGGGAATGGACTAACATTTATGATAATAGTTTTAAATATCGATTAACAGTAAAAGGACATTTGAACGTATTTTTAAATTTTCACGATTTGGCAAAACCATTAATGCAAATATGGCGAAAAACATTTCTATCATGCAGAATCTCTTTGAGGAGTATGTATGAAAAAGACTTGAATATAAATGGTTAAAAAATGCTGATTCAAAGTCTTCCTTCTTATTGAGCTTGTCAGCAACATTCATCTCTGAGCGCTACCAAATGCATTTTAGTTATCTTTGTGAATATCTATCAATTCGAGAAAAGTCGTTTTTCGCTGCCAGTTCGCAGTTTGAGCGTTGGCAGGGGTCTGGCTTCAAATGCCTTTAATTGTCCATAGCAGTGGCAGTGGAAAGAGGGAGTTTCGATCGATTTCTTACTGTTATGGGAAGCAAAAGCTTGCTTCGGAGAGAAAAGCCAGTTGGCAGTCCTTTTGTTAACGAGATAAGTCCCTGAATCTCTGGGGTTTCTCGCTTATGTAAAAAAAAGCATCCAGAGTCTAATTTACGAAAAGAAAAAAGGAGATATGAATTGGATAATTATCATAGGGATGTTATTTCTAATTTGTATAAACTCCTAATAGAAAAATGCTGTGAAAAGTTCCAGTTGGCTTTTATCTAAAACTTTTTGTGTGCAAATTACCCAAGTGTTCAATATTAAACATATGCAAGAGCGATGACATATCTTTGCCGAACCACTCGTCGACTGTGTTTATGCATTTTAATAGGATTATATTGGAATGCAATTGTATTCTGCCAAACGGCATTTCCTCCAAGAGGTAAGATACGGCTCAATTAATTTGACACTATGCGTGAATTTGTTTAGTGTAACTTTAAAACCAGGTTATTTGTGCAATATTTAGCTAAAGCATGAGATTTAGTTGGACGGGCAATATACTTTGTTTGTCAAATTAGATTAAATTACATAATTGTCGATGCTATAGATTGCTACTGTGATATCTATAAATTACATCTTAAAAGTAGAGAGCTTGGATTCATTGATGGCTAGCAACTAGTACATCCAAACTGACCAGTTGCTGAACTTTAAAAATGTCTTGAGAAAAGGAAAAGCAGGCCAGGGGGATGGGGAGGGGGGGGGGATAGCTCTCCCTGAAAGTGACTTTCCTTGTAGGTAATTAATCTTTAAATAAATTTCTGCTAAATTTTATACATTATCATATCCAGCATGGTTATATTATGGAAATGAGTGATGATGAGTTTGGGGGTTTTAATCCATGAATTGGGCTTTTGATAAAATGATAAAAGTAACTTAATGGAAACGTTTGATGATTTGTTTGCTATTCAAAGTATTTAGCGGAAATTTGGAAACAATCTAAAAGCTATATGCAATATGTCAGTTATAATAATAAGTAAATGCAATATTAAATTTATGAAGGGCATAATTTTATAAAGTAATATAAGATTAAATAAATGCAATACACGTGTATTAAATATTCCATCTTGAAGAAATGTTTGAAAAATAATTCAAATTTGTAATTAGTTAATGAATTGTGGATATGCTAGAAAGTTAATTGCATTTATGTAAATCTTACTTTTAAAGTTACATGTGCTATTTTCCTGGTCTCATGGGTATACAATTGACTTTAGGGCTTGGATAAATTCAAAAGAACTGTATATGAATTGACTGTTTTGTCTTATCTCATATTTCATAAACTAAATATGAGGACACTTGAGGTTATTAATATGGTTATAATCTCCAAACCAAGTATCTTTTACAACAATCTGTGTGCGAGCTTTCTTGGTAAACCTAGCTGCATTACTACTTCTTAGAATTGTTAACTCTTATATAACACATTAATTCTAATAGGGGCCTTTCACAAATTTGGTAAATGCAAGTTTAGGCAAAAATAAAATGGCTTCAGGATTTTATATAGTTTTTCCTTCTTTTTCAAATGCCAAAGATTTTTTGGGGTGTTATACTTGTTTTACAGTTGTACTCCAAAAAATATTCTTTGATTTTTCAAAATCTAGCCCAATCAACATTTAGGTCCAATTACCATTTAATTGCAAGTAGGGCCTAATATAAATAATTTTGAAGCATTTGTTAGCAATTGTTTTTTTTACCTTTGATCAAATTTAGTGCACGTTGATCATAAATAGTGTATGATCAAGTGTTACCTTGTTTCTATGATTGCTGGGCAATAATCATAAATAAAACAAAATGGTGTCTTATAGACTACCGGTATATTATAGTTTCTCTACTGGTTATTGCCAATGCTATATATCGTCGCAGGATTGCAATAAAACTTCATAGCTTAGCTTTTCCCTTCTTGGAAACACTTTAAATAAAGTGTTTCACGTTAAAAAAAAAAAAAACTCATCTCTTTTATTATATTTGATCATGTAAAGTCCTTTTTTAAATTTTCAATTGGGTTTGAGTACAAAAGCAAAGCTATCAAAGAAATACGAGGGAATTTCAACGGACAGCAGTCATTCACTTGTCAAATGGTGCTGCAGGAAAATTTCATTTTAAATTCTTTTTTTTTTTTTTATCAGAAAGCCTAATCTATTTATCATTTGGTAGGAATTGATAAATACAGAGTGCCACGCGAGTGAAGTATTTTCTATACTTATTTTTAGTTCAAATTCAACGGAATTGTGTAGCTCCTGATGTCTTGGTTCGGTCTGATGATGGCCTTAATATTACCAGCAATGCCATCGATTTCCATGGAGTACTCGAAGTACAGTTTTTGGGAATTTTTCCTCCATTCCATCATCGGAGAGTTTGCAAAATTAAATGTGTCAATGGAAGATGGCTGGGACCTCTGTGCAGCATCGAAGAAGGTTAGCCGAAGTTTTTTTTTTTTCTCAGAATCACAAAATTTCTTACAAAATGTGAATGACATACATAGCACCATATTGTCACAAATGCCTTGTACTTTTTTGAGTACCAGTACTGTTAGATTTCCCTTCATCTTCTTGTTATATAGACTTAGCATGTACTTTGAAAACTACAGAAATGAAATTTAATGCAACTTTCGTGTAACAGTGTTGTCAACTGAACACTGCTAGGGGCAAACACTGCGTACAACCAGGTACTGCTGGCAAAACAACATTTTCATGAAAAACTTCAATTAGCCCTGGATTGTTGTAATTTTGTTTTATATAGGCCTACTGCATTTATTTATTTTGATTAGTCATTTTACTTATGCAACACAAAAATCCTTTAAAAAGTCTCTCAATTGTTACGTGATGCAAGTTTACCTGTAAAATATTAATTTAATAGAATAATTTACTGCAGGTATTCTGTCCTAAAGATGCCTATAAATTCGCATTTAAACTGTTGTAAATTAGAATATTCCTAAACTAATGCTGCAGGAAAGCTGTATTACATTAATGCTACAGCTTAATTACGGTACATTATACACTGTTATGAATGGAACTGCACAAGTATAGACACTTGTATTTTAATGGTTAACTTTGGAGTATTTTTGCTGGAAACTTGTTTATACATTAGTGACAAGAATTCTGTAACAAGATAATCATATTTATTAACATGTGGCATCAATCCCACATTAACAGGTGCAGAAATTTCTATGAAAGAATATATGTGTCTATTTCAGCAGTTTAATGCTTAAATTGAAGTTGCAATAATATTACCCTGAAGAAATTGAACAGCTTTAAATATAGGAACATAAAAACAATGTATTTTAAATTTTGAGTTTGTGAAATGGAGTTTCGATAAAGTGATGGACTTGAAATACTTTTTTGCTGCTTGATTGTCCACAGATGGCGGCCGTTTTCAACCGATGCTCAAAAGCTGCGACTTGGAACGCCCACCACCCAATGTCCTTTTAATTTACAATGGAAAAAGCTTTTGGCCGGAGCCAGGACTTCAGTTTGCACACGGGACCTCTCTTCACGCCCGTTGCCAGACATTGGGTTTGTACAAATTCGTTGGCAATTCTACGATTCGATGCCGCAACGGTCACTGGGAAAAACGGCTTCCCTCGTGTCTTGCCACCACATATCTCACCAATTTCACCGGTACAGTTCATATTTCTACTTTTTTACCCATTTTTATCAATCGCAATTTTTGTAACCCACTTTTTATGTTCAGAAAATGTTCCACCATCGATTTTGTACCGAGTAGCTTCTGGAAGCGCTGCTCCCAGCGATTCGGGCGATCTTATCGTGTACCCTGGCAGTATCTTGCATATGGATTGCGTTTATCGAAGGAAGGATGGAAATCCACAATGGCTGTGGACATCTAGTCACAGGTGAGCCGTGATTAAGACACATGGGGCATTGAGTTCTACACTGCATCCAATATAGAACCTCGATTTTCTAGAATATGCAAGTGGCGCATGAGCCCATTTTTGGAAGAAAAAATACGTTAGGATCACCTTTAAAATGATGTTTTTGTAATTTTCTAATTCTGTCAGACAGTATCCAACAGGATGGGCTGTAACTCGTCTCGAACGCGATTGGAAATACCGCCTTTCCATTTATTACGCCCGCGCTCACGATTCGGGAAGTTTTACTTGTGCTACACCCCAAGGTCTCACCAACAGTATTACTATTATTATCAAAGGTTAGAAAAACACAACAAAATCAGTTTATAAAAATGAAACTTACTAAAATTTAAAATATTTATTTTAACTTTTTCTGTTACTTCAGTTGTTGAATGTCCACAGATAAGAATTAATATCACTACGACGAAAATGACCACCCAAGGGTTTCGCCTTAATGACAAAGCCAAGTTTATCTGTCACGAGGGACACCTGATGGTCGGAGAGGCCGAAATGACTTGTTTGTGGACTGGCAAGTGGTCGAGTGATCCACCGACGTGCGAAGGTTAGTTGCTTTTATTTAAAAATCTAGACATTCAGGTTTTGAAATTAAAAAGTTTACATTTTTATATACATAACAAAACTTTTGTAAAATATACACGGGCAATTTCAATTAGTAAAACACAAAGGAATAATAAAACTTCAGTTTTTCTGTTGTTATAAACTACAGAGGATTCAATATACGAGCATGTTTTGAAACAAAAATTCAAGCAAACTGCAAGTTCAAAAGTAAAAAAAGTTTGGGAAAACGGTTTATTGATGTAAATCTTCTGAAAAGCTTCTTGTACATTGGATTTTCAGTAATATTAGCATCAGAATTTCTGCATTTTACAGTGAAACACATTTTGCTAACACAATGTTTGTAAATGGAACGTCTTATACTGAACACTGCATCTTTTATCTAGTTTTATATTGTGCCGAACTGCAACCTAGTGATGCTAAATTACAAATAATATCGAAAGAGAACACCCATAAAGGAAAAGCTGTATTTCGATGTCCCCGCGGCCACAGAATCGAGGGTCCCTCGGAAATCATTTGTCTAAATGGAACGTGGTCTGATGTCGTACCTACTTGCGAAGGTAATTGATAATTGAAAACTCACATGAGTGTGGCATTATTTGTAATACACAAGTATCTGTGTTATTTGAAAGCCGTGTATTGTGAGCCACCTCCCGTTCCTGCTAATGGCCGATTGCTGGGAGGCGAAAAACATTTGGTTGGAGATAAAATACGGTACGAATGCGAAGAGGGACACATTTTGATGGGGGAATCATACGTGTTCTGCGTCGGACAGGGGGTTTGGGACAATCCATTTCCCACTTGTAAGTAATGTAAACTAACCATTTTCCTAGTTAATTTTTGTTTGTTGCGGAATTAAGTGCTTCTGTTTTTCGTTTGGAAATGTAGGTAAGGCATCATGCGATCGCTTAAGGCTCGTGAGCAACGGTCAGTTGAGCCCCATCAAGGAAAATTATGACGTTGGCGAAACGGTGACCGTCGTGTGCGACAGCGAATTTATCATTCACGGACCACAAAAATTACAGTGCATCGGAGCAGGAAAGTGGTCCAATACTTTACCGGATTGCAAACCGTTCGTGTTTGATAAATAGGAACGTTTTTAATTTACTTCGACCAGGATATAATGTGACCCCGGCCTACAAGCAGGAATTCCAAATGATGGTTTAATAGTGTTTTTCTTAAAGAAAATCCTCGTTAGAGATGGATAGAAGAAGTTCTGGTAAGTTAATTATGTCCATCCTTAACCTGTGCCTCTGTTTAACCATTTAAGATTTCTATGCCATTTGGTTTATACAGTGAAATGTTTATGGTAGGCTAGGGCTATTTGATCGATACTAATGTGGTAATTGAAATTGCATTCTAAAACTAAGCTAGTATAATTCCTTTTTTGGCTGTTAGGAATTTGATTGAATAACTAATATATTGCATGAAGACTACTATGATTTCTGCCATTTTATTGTCAGTTTAAGTATTACTAAATTTCTGGTTTAAAAATTAACAAATTTAGGATATTTGTATAAGATTTGCAATGTTTTATGCATTATACTCAAAAGGTCAGTACAGCTGCCTAAAAAACACTTGAGAATAATTATGGTTAGGACGTTCCTCTAGTTATGGCTCGGATTATCTAAACTAAGAATAAATCAAAGGTTAATACTATAAAAAGTGAATAATACTAATATAATAATGGGTACACTTTTTAAAAATTATACAAAAATAAATCAAATCAAATAAATATAATAAATGTATGACGAGTATATGAATATAATGTAATATAGAATTAAATAAATCGAGTAAAATAAACTAAAATGAAATTGTAAAATTTTCTCCCTCATTTATGATGAGTATGGGTAGACTAGTGAATGAGTATAAGCTTATTGCAAACTTGAAAACAAATGTACTGCAATCAGAAGTAAAAAATCTGTTTGAAATGCATGTTAAATTAAGCGGATTTTTCGATAAGCAAATATTAGTGTTTTTCAAGTGAAACTAGATGCTTCTTAAAAGTTGGAATCCCTAATTGGATCCCTTTAAAGTAGGCAAATCCACAAAGCAATAAAGCAATCAATGATTGCCTAACTTAAGGGGTTATTTTAGTAATTTTTAACACTCCTTTTCTGATAGCGAGCTTTAGTTTATTATTTCATACCTCAATTGCATTACTGGTAATTTAAAATCAATTACTATGTCTAATCGCAAATCTGCTTGCGTTAGCAACAATTAATTCAATGAACAGGAGGTCTCCTTAAATTTTGCCAGCCTCATAATCAATAATCCTGCATGCACTAAAAATAGAATTTTATATTTAAAATATATATTTGTGCATAATGCTATTAGATGATGTTAAACAAAATGGCTATATTTTCTGCTATATTGTAAACGTGCTAGAATATATCTATGTGAAAAGCAGAGGCCTAGGTTAAGCATGGACTTCATATACATATTATTTTTCTCGTAAAAAATGTTAAAAATTTGTGTCTGTCTGCTTTAGTTTTCCGACTTTTTTTATACTTTTTGAATGGCCCTCTTAACTATAATCTTATATAAATGTGATTCCATTTTTCTTTCATCCAAAATAATGGTTTCTATATTTCTAGTCTCTTTTTTGTAGCAATTTTTTAAACGATCAGTTGTATAATATACATTGGCTTTCTTATTCTCCTTTGTCATCAATTCTTGCCATTTTGGGTTTTTTGGTAGGAAGGAACCAACTTAATACCAAAGCAAAGTATGAAAAATTGATCCACTAACCCTTATCTATATATTCAATCATTCAATGGGTTGCATGCTGTGGTATATATATAGGCCTATATGCCTATATGTTGGCTTCCTTTTATTGAAATTGTTAGAGAAATTCCAGGCTGGTCACTGGTAATGCAAACGCGCTATCTTACTTATTGATTCCCAGGGAAGCAGTCATAACTTATTATTTTTTTTAGCCATTTGGTGAATAAAAGGAATTGAGAACCGTAATATAAAAATGTAATGAAATTCCCAAATGGCACCAATCTCTGTGGTGACCTTTGCATTTTCTCAAATAAAAATTTCCCCAATTCACATTGCTTCTAATTATTGCTTATTTTAGTAGACAATAGTGGCAATGAGGTCCCCAGTTGGTGAGGTGTCCTGCTTTTTAAAAGTATTGGCATCAGTAACAGTCAGAGCTAGGCCATGCAAGTTAATTGTTTATAACAAAACTTTTATTGTATGTATTAATTAAAGATAAAGTCCCACTTTGAATGAAGTTTGTTGTAGGAATAAGAGCAGGAATAATTAGGATAGGCGTGGAAATTGCCATTTGGATTTGAGCCCATCACCTTTCAATAAATAAAATACCCTGAATACATGGATTAAATTGGATAAAAATAGAATGTCCAAATAGGCACCATTTTACTGACTGTGTGTAGCGCCCTCTACTGGATAAAGGCATCAGCCCTCATGAAACATGCAGACATGCATGTCTTCAATATGGAAACTGCGGCGATTATTATTGTCGCAGCCATTCACATCTATTGGGACTTTCCCTTTAATCGATTTTGGATACAGTTATACAGAAATACTCAGCATCACATTTCCTACTAAAAGCTTAATTTTGAAGGCAATTCCAGCTTTCTATTTTATTTCTGATAAGCAATTTAAAATTCTACAGTAAAAATAAATAAAGTAAATCTCTACTAATTTGCCTATACTTTGAAATTGCAAGCCTTTTAATTCCTTCTACTATAAAGCCATTCATCTCTTAGATTCCTAATAATTAATTTTCTTATCATTTTTAAAATTTAAAATCAATCAGACCAAGAATTAAATTTAAATACCAGCAAAATATATTTTTTAGATTTAAATTGAGGGCTTAATCTCTTTCTTTAAAAAATGAATTTATGACCAATTTAATACCTATTGTCATTATTTTTATTTGCACCTACTTTACACTTTCTATCGTTTGGACTCTACTCTTATTAATAAAATAAAGCAAAATAAGCTATTTAAACCAGTCCTGTGTGGGTTTTTATTTTGCACGAACTTTGAACCAATTGAAGTTTTGTTTGCCCTTAGGTCCGAATTCTTTGAAGTGAAAAGGGAGATAAAAGAAGTTAAGAACTAATAGGTGCTTTGATTCAAGAACGCACCATACAAGCTGTACGTCATAGATTTAAGTTCATGGTGAAACCAAGTGGCAATACGCGATCAGTGAATTTGTGAACCAGATCATGGAAAATTCTCGTTTTCAGTAATGAGCAACTAAATGAAAGGATTAGCCTGGTGTCAAACATCCAACGAATTATGTTTCCAAAACAAAGGTAAGAAAACATTTGTCTTTTCAAATACGGCTGCAACTTGGCAATCAGTTATTTATTTTTTACTGTCTCAAGTTCTTAATTTTATAGTTTAATATAACCAAGCTAAATCGTGCAATGAGAAACTAACAGTCAAGAAGGCGATAATTTATGTCAATAGTTGGCTATTATTTCATGCACAAGCAGCTTAGTTTGTAAATTGGTGATTATTGCATTTTATTAAACCAGGAAAATAGAGAATGCAAGGTACAATATTATGTTACATGTATACACAAATCAAGTCCTTGAATCAATTGAGCAGGTGTACTAATGCAAATACCAAAAATCCAAACTACTTGGTAGGCCTATGCAAATTTTCCATGATGGGCTTAAATTTCACTATTCATCTATGTATTAGATGAAACACGGGGAAAAAATTTTACACGAAATGAAATCCCAAGGTTGAGTGACGAAAGTCCAGAGCGTTAGCGAGGGCTTTCGTCACACAACCGAGGGTGAAATTTCGTGTAAAAAAGTTTTCCCCGTATTTCATGTAATATAAACACCGAATTTTTATTGTAGGCAGTTAAATGTGCTTTGGAAATGTCATTTCAGAAGTGCTGATTTTTTTTATCACAATAAAAAAGTTATAATCAACTTTATAATAGTAATTTTTTACTTCATTCATCCTCCATTAATTGAGTCTAAAGGCCATTTCTTTGAATGGGAATCAGCTAATTA